>JAQFZI010000220.1:0-20472 GCA_034695605.1 Eupelops occultus | reverse complement strand
CTCTCTCTCGCTCTCTCTCTCTCTCTCTCTCTCTCTCTCTCTCTCTCTCTCTCCTCTCTCTGAATGTTTGAAAATAGAGTCACACCTAAGGGTTTATTGAAGAGAAAAATTTGATCGCAAATAATTGAATGGAAAGACACGCGTCAAAGACTTTATCGACTTTTCACAGAGAAATTAAGTTTATTAAAACATAACAACATTTCAAACCAAACACTACTAATTGCAAGAAAAATAAGATGAAAGCGATTTTTTTGCCTAAAATGCAATATTTTATGAGTGGTTTTGGTTTATAGTCATTACTACTCTATTAAAGGATTTTGTATTTCAATTAACACTTAAGGACTCTTTACGACTATAGTATTAAAAACTATTACTAATTAATTAATGTTCGGTGAAAAACACTTTTTTGTAGGAAAACTCTTAATTGAATTAATTAATGCTTTAATTTCATTGGAAAAGATTCAGACGAAAAAGTGTTTGTAATTCAAGAATATATTATTTTGTTGTCACTAACAGTTCAACGAACCCAACAACGAATACAACATTGTTTGGGAACTTATTTTAATTAATTATTTGACAAATTTCCAAATTGAAAGCAACCATTAAATTGTAGCAATACTTCAGCACTAATTGAGAGACAATCGGAAAAAAGTGTTCTCCAATTAATGAAAATTTTAGTTAACTTTCATTTTCAGCGAATTTGTTTGCATTCAATCAATCATTAAATGGTTGCACTCATTGGCACTCATTTGCAGAGAGTTTTCAGTACTTTTGGAAAATCTTCAAAACTTATTGAAACGTCAGTTAATTTTTTAAAAGCTTTTGTCGAAAACGAGAGAAACACGAAATACATAATGAATTGCATTGAATTGAAGGCGAGTTCTGTAATATTTCTGTCGTTTAATGATTAGTTCAATTATATTGTATACAAAGGCTGATAGCGGTCTAATAGGGAACGGAGTGTAAATTGCCATTCAATCGCCTATTGAGGACATGCCTGCAATAGACATAAGACAGTGCTGTCAATGTCAATATTGTACAATAGGCCAGAGTAGAGACTAGTCATCGATTTGAGCACTAGAGCTGACACATCTTCTCCATCGATGATGCACTTAATTCTTGTGAAGCGCTCCACTACTAAAGGGGGTCCACATTATAAGGGGGTTTGAATGCCTGAATAATGGAGAATGATAGATGAACTCATCCCCATAACTAAGTTTTCTCTTTCATTGATTTTAGTTGACAGAGAGCTGACTGACTCCGAGTAAATAATAAGTGCGAGACTCAGACTCAGCCATACTTTTGCAATAAAAGTGCCGCACATTTGGATTTGGACGACAGTCACCACTGAACAGCACATAATGCAAATGCATTTCCAACAAAATTAATATAAAACGATGTTATGTGAAGTTTACAAATACTGAACTCTAGTAGTCATCACTGAGTACACAATCGGACCCACTGTTAGCCCAATAATACAACACTTCTTTGTTTTAAGCCATTATCACAAAAGTTTTTGACAGAAAATGTTTCCGACATTTATTTGTTTTATGAAAGAAAAGATTTTTCGCTCAATATTTATGTCTTCAATAAAAATATTTTTCAGTTATCAGACAAATGAGAATTTGAGTAAAAAAACATATTTTTGCGAACAATTATTTCAATTTTAATTGAATTCCCAAAACTAATTAAAAGCATTGAATGAGGTCTCACCCAAAATAGGTTTACAAACAAAATTGCCCGAAATGACCGATTTGAAGGTCACTGTAAGCCCACACACATCCAATCTTCTAATAAATTCTTGAATATTGAGCTCAACTTAAAAAAAAGTTGAAATTCATTGCTATCTCCAGTCTATGAGAATCTGAGTCTTCAAAAAATTAATCAGAAGTCAATTTTGTTGTTTAAGTCGTCGTAAAATAATTTATAATTTTGCTTAAATCATAATTTTTGATTAACTTTTTTTGTAAACATTAAATAATCAATTCATATGAAAAAATATAGAACAGGATTAGTCAAAAATTATGTGACTCTGGATCTCCTAATGCGTTAACTTATTTTTAATTTTTATTTATGAATAAAATTATCAAATTTTCAAATTAATTGCAGAAAAAATACATTTCAGGAAATAAAAGAGATTTTTGTTTATTAATTTATTTTTTTTTGGCGATTTTGTACTTGAAATGCATGGGTCTGTGCATAGGATATGACCTTTGAATGCAATCAATTTATAACGATTATGAAATGTAAGCAATTTTTGAGATTTTTATCTTTAAAAATATTATTCACTGATTTTTGAAAATTGTAGAAATGATTTATCGATAATTATCTTTGATTTTTGTAATTCACTGCAAACCAAATTCAGAAACTCTAGTATTTTAGCCTTTTATCAATCAATTATTAAAAATGATTGATTTATTATTAAAGACATTCAATCAATCTTTTGCTTTCATTTATGTGAGGCAAATGACTCCACACAATAAACTATTTCTATTTTTCTACTTATTTTGACTCAAATGATGAAAAAGATAACAAAAATATCATTTTTTATTCCGTTACAGAAAAGAAAAGAAGAAAAACAAAGAAATTTAAAATTCTGTACAAAATTTAGAAATAATATTGACTACAAAAAAGAGGAAACGATTGACCGAAAGATTTGTTGCCTAACAGAGAGTTTCCTAACAAACAATACTTCAGATAAAACATAAGTCATATCTGTTTTCAAAAGTAATAATTCGAAGAAAAAGAAGAAACAAATCCAAGAAATGTTTGGTTAAAACATATACTCAGAAAAATATACAGTTTTACCAAAAACATAAAGACTAAAAAATTGTTTGCTTGCCTCTAATGGTATCACATTTCCATAATTTTATATTTTTCTCATACATTCAAGAAATGGGTTGGGATTGGGATCAACAGACCAACAAAAACAAAACTGTGTGTTGACTCTGAAAAAACACTCTCCATATCCGCCCCGTTCTGTCATTACTTTTTTGGTTAATTTTGCAAAAGTTTATATTCATTACATTTTTCTATTAGACTCTAAACAAGTTTTCCGGATTCAAAACTAATCATATTTTTGTTTAGTTTTTAAAACATCAAAATCTTTGACTAAAAATATTTTAATTTAAAATATATTTTTAATAACAAAATTTTTATTTCCAAGCGAACAGACGTCATATGCTGTGCTCTCAAATTCTCATATTACACACCAACCCTTAATAAGAATTACGTTATTATCAGTTCTAAGATTTTATGACTAAAAATGATTGAAACGACAAAACAGCAAAATCTACTCTAAAATATACCAAAAAATCATATCTATTCCCTCGAAGGGAGAACTGTGTCTCACATTTCATACACATCTAATATGCGATACATTTTTCTACAAATATAATACTCTGTCCCTCTTTATCGTTTGCTAAAACACTTTTCTTCATCTTCTTCTTAGTGAGAGATCTTTTAGTCTTATGTTTGAAACCCAAATATTCAACATATTATGCATAATAATAATAAAGCCCTGGATTTTGATACGATGTGTATATATTTTGCTTATAATAATAAAAATTGTTTTTTGGTTCTAATACTGAGAAAAAAATAAGAAAAAAGTGAATTCATATTAAAGAGAATCAAATTTATTCAACGCTTGTAATGTAATTACAGTTAACTTTTGGTTTTTAAGTGAATTTTTTTGATTGTATTCCTCTTTAATTTTGATAAAATGTGTTATTCTTGTAAAATAAAGTTCAAATGATAGTTGAATGCGACGCAACCCATCATTATTTGTATTAAATCGACGCCTAAATACACGTTAGACTTATTTGAAAGCATCTATAAGTTTATACGGCACAGGGAGGGCGACCAAAAAAACTTACAACAATTGCACTCATGGTTTCAGAGTTCACAGAAAATCAATTCCTATTCACTTTATTTATTCAAAGAGAATAAAAAAATGTGAAATTTTATTCTTATCTCATTAGCAAATGAAACACACCTACGATTACAACAACTTTTAAATTGTTTTTATTAATAATCAAATATTGTTTGTTTGCTTCCCAGTGGCTGAGGGGCTGTGCCTTTAGGGCAAATACTGTTTTTTATCCGAAGCCATCGAAAGTTTGAGTGATGGCTCACACATTCACAACAGTGTTAAACAGTTTACGACATAAACGTTGAATGCATTGCTTTCGAGCCTTAATTATAGAGCAAAAGGTCTTCAATAAGAGTTACTATTTAACTGATTGTATAATTATAGAGTCAGACCTAATATTTGAAGAAAAACTATTATAAAAGCAGTTTATATAAGTAGTGAACATTTGAGTCACTTCTTCTAATGAGAAACGATTTGCTGAAAAACTGAACACTACTAACCATGAATTGTATGAATGAAATGATCAATGCATTAATTAATACTTCATTCACATCTGTATAACACAAATGTTTTGTTCAATGAATCGAAGGAATGAAATTCTTAACAGAAATAATCTCTAAATAAAAGAGTTGTATTACAAATAATTTTAGGTTCAAATTTAATTTCAACGAGACTTCAATTGGAAACTAACGATGAAATATGGCTTTCAATGAAAGACCGGTAACTGTTTGAAGAATATTATCGATCAACGGATTCAGGTTTTTAACGAATATAAACTCGATTTATATAACTGTTAGCTATGAGTACTTATCTCCAAAACAGATAAATAGCAAAGACTTTGAAATAATTTGAAATTAATTATAAGAAAATAAATAAATGTATGAAATTCCTGAACTGAACTCAAATTATCCGTTAATTTTGTGAGCAATCAATAAAATAAAAATACAAAAAATATAAACTATAAAAACAGAATTAATCAGAATATATGGCCATTACTTTTGGGAGACATTCAATTTGCAACTGAATGTCACTTAAATGACAAATGAATCAAATTATAAACAATTATATAAATTGTCATTCAATCGGAGTGTCGTTTCATTATTTTCAGAATTGATTTCACATTTAATTAACTGAATATATGTTTGTAACCGAACGGAAGGTTCACTTTAGAGGTGACTATTAAGCTTTGATTGAATTGATTGCGAAAACAGCCATAAAATAAATGTCTAATTGAAATTATGCTTACCTTCCGCCGAGTCCTGGAAATTCAACATTAGGATAAAGAGGCGCGTAATCAGGTAATGGTATGGGAGCACCTGCAGGATGAATGTGCCCTGTTGTTTGTAAAACACATAAGAAACACATAAATTTTATATCGAGTCTTAAATTATTGATTTAATACCGGCGCGAATGAGGAGTACACCAGTGGTCTCGAGAGTGGCGGCCGCGTTAGAAGCCTCGCACTTGTAGTAGCCTTGGTCATGTGTGTCGATCTGATTAATTATAAGTCTCGATGTTATTCTGCCTGAAGTCAGTATTTTTTGTTTGATTTGTATTCGTGGTCTTTCCTGTTCGACAGGCGCCTCATTCTTAAGCCAACGGATTGTTGGCAATGGATGTCCACGAAATTCACATTTTAAGCGGACGTTATCATTGGTTTCTTTTGTCAAATTAATTAAATTCTTTTCTATTTTCAAAAAATAACCTAGATAAATAGATAAATAGATAAAGATAAAAAACAAATCAAATTTTATGAGAACTTTTGTTAATTAAATAAAAAAATAAAAATAATTTTTCAAATAAAACAGTCTTGAGATTAGTACTGAAGTTTATTCTGAGCTCAACTTTACAGGAATTGAGGCAATTATGCAAATTTTTCCAAATTTTAGCAAACATTTGACTCCATTCTCTAAAAAAATCTTTGGTTTAATTTAATTAATACATTATTTTATGTAATTTTTGAGATCGAATATCATCTCTAAAAAGCTTTTTTTCAACAAATATATCGAATAAAAAGCGATTATATATAATATATAAGACTTTTCTTTATTTCTGGAGATGAGTTGAATAAAATATTTGTGACATTAAAATAAGGACACAAATGAACTTTATTTCATTCTTTACATAATTCATGAGATTTAAAATGATTTTTGTGTGTACTTTGAGAATAGAAGAGGAAATAAATTAAATAAAGAAACTGAAGAAAAAAGTAAAAGATTAAAGTATTTGCGATTTGAATAATTATTTGATTAAAACCCAAATGAATTTTTTGCCTTCCAATCAATATTGAGAACAACTTTTGGGCAATCATTTTATTCAGAATATTCTCTTAAGATATACAACCTTTCAAAACATTTTGATGAAAGATTATTAGCTTTATCATAATATAACCAAGGTCAAATATGATTAACGAAATTAATGACTAGCAAAAATTATTGAATTCCGCCGCATTAAGTTGAGCCTGTGATGAATGGCCCAAATGCTAGATTGATATGCTAATGTATGATGTTCCCCCTTGATCATCTTCCAGTTATGAGTGGTTATAGTTCTGATTCAACTAAATTTCTTATTACATATGAGATCTGGAATATAATTCTGAGCAAACATTTCTATTGTATTAGTTTAGTGGTAATGTTTGTATAAGAAGATTGTTTTAACATTAACTTACTTTTTGTCTGATAATCAAAAGCAAACACAATATAAATGGTCTAAAAAATCCTAAAACTATGTGTTTGTGTTGTAATGCATTTTATGCATAATTCGCGTGTTTTATGTCTAATCTGGTAGTCATGCGATTCGATTCTCGAATAAATAGCTTATTATAAAGAAGAAGACTCTCTTACCTCTATCTTTCGCCGAAATCGATGGCGAAGGAGAAGCAGGTGTTACGTCTTGTGCTGATCCAAGTGATGGATTGCCAGCGACAGACACACTCTGTTCTGTAGTCGCCATATCCCTGAGTAAAATACAAAAATTAGTCCAAAAAAAGAAAAGTTTTGAACCTTTGGTTAAAGGAATGAATTGCGTGAGGATGAGCTCAAACCTTTGAATTTCATAACAGATTTGGAGCGACACACGAAAGACAACGAATAGTTAAAATATGGCAAAAAGACAGAGAGGAAGAGACATATATTTTTTGTTACATTTGGATTTGAGTTAATGCTGTGAGCGCTCAGCTCTCATCACTATATGTCGAGTGCAATGTGTATCTAATAGATCAAAATGATGACTTTATTATGACCTGTCGACCCTTCACAGCATACTATCAACAGACACAAGGGATGAACAGATAAAATGCAATTTTGATCATTGTGCATGCTTAAATGTTTTAACACAATTTAATACAAAAATTGATTAAAAATTCAATGACTCAGTTACTAATTCTGTACAGCACTTGATATCAATGAATTAATACATTGGATGTATTGCATTAATTATAATGTTGAGAAATAAGCCAACACTCAATCAATTTGATTTACAAATATATGGGATGATTGACTTCTAAACATTTGAGTCTTCCCTTTAACTCTGTAATAACGGCTCTAATTTTGGATTTTGTCTAAACTCGAGTGAAAGCAAAATTAATATCGAAATCAAAGAACAGTTGCCTTAAGAGTAAGTATTAATAGTTGTGTGACATTCACAAGTCGTCCATCATTTTCGACACAAATGTTAATCACAAACTCTTGAATGGTGTCGACTAAAGCAAAGAAATATTGAAAAGCATTCGTCACGAATCAAGTGATGGCCTATTGATAGCTCGACTCATGCCTTCAACCATCACTTTTCAATTAGTCTCAAACATCAGACAAATACCGAAATCACTATTTTCTAAATTTATTAACGGATTAATTTTGTCACAAATATATCAACAAAAATAAAGTCTCTTTCAGAAGGCATTCAAATCTTTTGCTTTTCTTTCACTTTTTTGTTTCAAGTTTTTTCATCTCTAAGTGAATGATATTCAAATGGAGGTTCTGGTTCATTTATTTCTCAATTTTATATGATTTTTATTGACAAAAGTTAAGATTAACGACACAATAGAGTGAAGTATTGTCGTTAAGAAAGAAGAATTTCAATTAGAGTTAAACGAAATCTAATATCTTGATTATAACAAATGGTTTTTATGAATATTTTTGATTAAATACTCCAACAAAAGGGGTGCCACTAATGGTTTGCTTATCACATAACTCGCTTCAACTAAAATAGTTGAGACAAGTTTTTCTATACCCTATCAGTTTGTGCCTGAAGTGTGAGCTCTGAACAAATTGCTTAAGAATATCATTGAGACAAATCCAGTGAACAGATTTTTCTCAACAATTTTAGTTTTGGTTGAAATTAAAATTATTTTTATTTGCGATAAGTTGTATGAAATGGGATTTATTTTTATTGAATTCCATTAATGAAAGAATTGAAAGAATTTTCACATTATTTCCAACAAATCCATAGATATTATATAAAATGAATGGAAAATGATTTGTCGCTAAGGATTTGGAATCTAAAAGAGTAGCGCAGATCTGATCCTCGGATGAGTGATATGTAAGTATATGCAAGATCTTTGCTTCAAAAGAAACTTTGTTTGTCTATTATTATGGATATTTTCGTTATTTATAGAAGAGCTAGATCATTTTCTATCTAAACCTTTTAGTTTTACACAAATTTTACTTAGAATTTAGTGTTTACTATGAATTAGGAAATGTTTGGAATATGTTAATGGCTAAAAGTGAGGAATTCCACAAATTTTAAGCAAGTCTTCACTCAACCTTAAAGTATTAAAGGAATTGCATATTCCTGCGTATGCTTACTGTACAATATATCATTTGCTTCGACTTAATACTCTTGGTATTATTGTTCACAAATAGAAAGACAGAGTCTCTAACAAACAGTTGATAATAATGTGAACTCCAGTGACAAGAAAAGAGTTGTTCGGCACTCACTTTGTATGAAGAGAAGACTCCTCTTCTTCAAAGAGATCGTCGTCAGCGTCTTCTACATCTGATGCCTTTTCGGGGAGCATCATAGCAACCGTGTCATGATGCCATACTGCAAATTAACAAGCAAATTTTTAGATTATTAGTTTATACATTAAATTCGATAATAAATTTGGTTTAAAACAAATATAAGAAATGTCTATTCAACTAAATCACCAAAATATTGAAATAACTAACATAAAAGTAATCTAGTTCAACTCATTTCGGGAGTGGATGTATTACATTATTATTATATACAGATAGAAGTGATGACAGAATTAGTCATCATTTAAATGATTCATTTAAACCTAAATAATAAAGAGAATCATTTATTCGCTCCGATAATAACTATTGATGCAAATAACCGCACAGAATATGCAAAAACATTTGTATGTGTTTATTATTGGAGAGAGAGAGAGAGAGAGAGAGAGAGAGAGAGAGAGAGAGAGAATGGTTGGCAGAGCCAAGTAATTAGCATAAATTAAAGACCTAATATTCTGATCAATATTGAGAGCCGTCGGCACCAATTTCTCATAAAACTAATATTATTTCCAGTGAATAGGACTCTCCCTTCGCATGACTGTCCCCTCAAGGATTTAGGAACGGTCTGTATAAAGGATACAGAAGGACCTATTATGAACTGATAATCTCTTATGCACCCAAACATACAATTTGGTTCACTGTTTGGTTCACTGTTTGGTAACTTTTCATATATTGGAATTGAAAGTCTCGGCACATAATACCGAAAATAAAGTTGGTTTCATTCAAAATATTTAATTCTTGGTTACAATTCCTCTAAAATTTATGCCGTTTTTATGAGTCAGTAAAAAATGGGGTTTCGAGCGAATCATTGGACGAAAAGCTTATAATTTATGGCTAATAAAGTTTTAATACTTTTAATGAGTTTAGTTTTGCAGTCAATACCAGAAGAGTAGAGGAAATGTGAAATAACTATGGAATCGGATTTTTATTGGTGTCGAGTCATCTCTATTCAGAATCTCATCTGTAATAACGTTATTAGAGGCGAACAGAAGTGACGCCAAACACAACAATATCACAATTTTTGCACACATTTGAGTGACTCATTCGGCAATTACTGCTTTCGATCAAACATTAATACAATTCTCGAAAGGGTCCGAATGGATGGACCATATAATAACTCTGTATTAAACTCATGACGAGTCACTGGCACTGGCATCATATCAGACCCATCGGAAGAATTGGTTCACATAATAATGAGAATCAACTCTCTTATTGTGTGGACCGAAATAGTTGTCAATAGGTGTCTGTCCTCCAATGTTATGCTCGGTTGAGTCCCAATCACTAATAACTTTTCTCAATGTTATTCTGATTTCTGTCCCCTTATTATAGAATTATTTGAGGTCTTCTTAACTATTTATTAAAGCTTGAAAAGGATGCTTTCAATTCTCTCTCTCTCTCTCTCTCTCTCTCTCTCTCTCTCTCTCTCTCTCTCTCTCTCTCTCTCTCTCTCTTAATTTTATTTGAAATTTTATGAAATAATTGATATTAGATTTGGTAAAATTGGATCTAGTACTATTGTATGACTGTTCTGTAAAACTCATGAGGAAAAGGCGTAAATTTGAACGAATAGTCAAAACGATTGACTGAAGAATAGGAACAAAAAGTTTATAAAACATAATATTATTCCGAAGAGAATAATGTTTGGCCTCTGCGGGGATTCTCTCGTTTCAACCGTTTTATAGCCGATCCTAAAGGCTGTTATGCGATACTCAGCCAACGCTATGTTTGATTCAATAGAATACGTTGTCTCAGACTTTTGGTGACAGTGCTCTGCAGTTCAGTTCTAATGTTAATGACTTACTGTTGCCAACTATAACCAAAATAAATGTTTGGTCAGATTTTTCTGCAAATATTATATAAAGACAGTAATTCTGAAGCAATTACTCTAACGTTTTATTATAAGTGCTCTCATATTCTAACGGTTAAGCTTTGGATAAATATATCTTTATTTAAATCAAATTCTATACTAAATTCTGGCGATAATTATTATTTCACTCAAATTAGACTGAAATAGCTTTTAGTGAGAATCTGATTAAATCAGTTTTGAAGTGTCACTCAAATCAAGAATATACTAAAACTTACGAATATCAAAGAGGGAAACCATAAACGAAGAAAGAGCCTGAGCTACGAGAGAGAGAGAGAGAGAGAGAGAGAGAGAGAGAGAGAGAGAGAGAGAGAGAGAGAGAGAGAGAGAGAGAGAATGTCCCAAACGAGATATTATTAACATTTGGGTTGGAGTAGAGCACAAGCGTGAAGAACGGACTCAGCCGTTATCGTTGATCGAAACGATAGCTTAACAAAAGTGTGAGCTGTGCTCAGAGTGACAGAAATATGCAGATATTGTGTACAAATGTGAGTAAAACCATTTTCCTTATTAACTTCAACTCCGATTAAATTCTATTTATAAATGATTTGAATGCGATATCAAAAGTTGGAACTTTGAGAAAAAATATTCGGAAAGGCTCTCAATATTTGTTTAACAGATAAATAAAAAGTTTTAGTCGACAATAGAAGCAAAAATATTTTGATTCCATTCAACAGAACCAGAAATAAGGACTGAATTGAATTTCAGGGGAGAGTTGTATCGCAAAAGAGTTTAGAAGAATATACGAATAAAACGAATGAATGACAAAACTGACAGAACTAACAATGAAATGAAAAAGAGAGCAAAGAGTACTGATTATTGCGATACGGGTTTGGCACTGCTTTTGGCATTTGCTCGACACCAAAGGCACCAACACTTGGCTTCGGATTAGTGTTTGGCGATGCATATTCACCACAACCCAGATATTTCTCCGCTCAAACCTAACACTGATATGAATAGAGAAATATGAAAAATGAAAACATTTGAGGCAATCGTTGGGTTAAGTGATTAAATCCAATGTTTCAAAGTTAATGAGTTTTTTGCGTTTTTATATATAATTATATCAATTGTTTGACTGCTTTACTCTCCATATTAATTAAAACCATCAATATTTCAACGAATAAATTAACATAAGCAAAGTCATTTGAATATTTATTATATTTATTGTCAAAAATATTGAGTTATTCAAGTAAACAAACTAAGTTGAACTGGCTAAGCTAAAACTCTTTCTTCTTGCTTTAACTTGACTTAAAATTGGTCTTAAAAAAAGTAATGATTGTGTGAAAAATCAGTGCAAAGAATTGTTTGTTATTATTATTGCCATAAAATAAGTTGAATCTAATGCTGTAATTGAGTCACGTATTTATAGATATATCTCTTTTAAGAGAACCACAAATTGAGATGCAATTAGTGCCATACGTTTCCCATTTACGCCTTTTGCTGGTCATATAATAGCTGTTACCAAATAAGAGGCAGTCCATAGACTTTATACCTGAGAAGTTGATCGCTATTTCCAGATATTTATTATCTAATGTCAGTGTTTTCTGTGTCTATAAATCTATTAATATTAGGCGTAACTCAAATACAGGAAATTTAGTCGGAAATCATTTCTTTAGATTTGGTTCAATTTATATTCAATGAGCTAGCTAATTTTCCCATTCATTCTCAATGATTTTGCATATTTAACATAATTTTCTATCAGTTTTGAAGACTTTAACGATTACTAAACGAAAATTTTATTTTTATTGAAAAACTGAGTAATAATTACAAAACCATTGATAATAATAATAATAATGTTTTCGTCAATTGGATCGATAAAAAGGTTTAAATGTTTGGCATATAATTATGTTTTTTATTCATTCAAATATTTCTTGTCTCCAGCCGTGTATTTAAAGGCACGCAAAGCACACGAATATTTTTGAGCACAGAATAAGGCCATTGAAATAATTTATTAAAATGTTCTTCAGCTGAGTATAGAGAATGAGAGGTATAACTCAATAATAAGAGAGGGCTAACAAAAAACCTGTATATCTCTAGAAAAATGACAGTTAAATAAATAGAAAAGTGTTTCGGATTCAAACTAAATATACAATACGATCAATGGATCATCAAATAGATATACAGACTCTGGTCTCAATGTATTGCACTTTATAGTCGTCGCACAGTTAGCTAAATGCAATTCAAAGGAAATGCAGAAATAGTGGCTTTCCTTTCACTACAATAGTGGCACACTGGTGGGCACAGTCACTATCTGTGCACTGCAGAGCACATCTGCGAATACTTGAGCCCATAGACCAAACTTGCAATAAGAGAAGGACAGCATTCAATAGCGAAGAATAGTTTGGAGCAAAAACTCATTTCAAGTTCAAAATAAGATGAAACAGACGGAAGGGATAACTGAACTGCTAATGGATGGACAATTGGTGATGTGGTGAATGCACTCAATCAAACATAAGAGGCCAGGAGTGCCATCACTGAAGATAATCAACTTGGACAACATAGTCATCTGAATGCGTCAGACATTCACTGTTTACATAAGAGCTACCGATCAGACAATACGGTTGAGACCATTAACGCAATTCTCAATCATTAGAAGCCTTTATGCCATCGATGCTATCAATTTCACTGAAAATTGTTTATCAAATGACAAAACGCCTGGTCTTATAGAAAATAAATATTATTCTTCCAATATTTACAATTTGGTAAAAGTATTTCTCTATTTTTCATTAGTGAAAACTTCTCTTCTGTTTGAATGCATTTTTAATTTGATTCAAAACACGACTTGAATTTAGTTATCGTTTAGTTGTATTCGAGTCACACAAAGTCTCTGAATTGGCTGAAGAACAGCAATAAAAACACTAAATGTTGTGCCGATAAGTGGATATTCAATTCAATGGAATAATAAATAAATTTTCAGTTAATATATATTCAAAAACAAAATAATGTCAATTAATCTTAGTTAAAATGAGCCCAAAAAATGATAATTTAATGCTTAAGGTTTTCCCAGAAATTATTACCAGAGATAAAAAACAGCGAATATTTGAGAATAAATTTCTGAAAAACACTTAATATGAATTTGAATGATTACTTGTGATCAATGAGGATCACAGTCTGGGAGCACAGAATATAAACAAGCAATAGTCAAGTGCTCAGTAGACATTTAGTTTGTGGTTTCTCTAATCATTTATCTTTGAGAGAGTCTATAGTTTTAAACACAAATAAGACTCAAATGAAGATTCGCCTAAACTTTCTTAAAGATTTGGTTTTGACCTTAAATTAGATAAACTTCAAGAAAGACTGATTGACGCACTGACTCATTCTGGCGTCGATTTGGTCTCTCTTTCTTTGTTGACTTTTCTTTCAAAGGCTATTTAGAGGTCAGAATTTAACAGTCTATTGTCAAAGCGTGCAGTCAGGCCTGTACTGACCCATCAGCGCGGCGGGGGGCCGCACACCAGGCTAAATAAACTGAAAAAATTGTATGCCTAGAAAAATGACAAATTTTTACAAAACAAGTACCTCATGTTTGAAACGCACGTCAATAAACTATTCTTTGTGTGCTTTTTAGCAAAATTCAATTAATCTTGTTAGTAATTCAAATTATATAAATAAATATTTAGCCCCAGACAAGAAACCTGTAAAAAACACTCTTAGTTTATGGGTTTCTAAAAAAATTTTAAAGTTTTTAATTATGGACATAAATAATGAAACCTAACTCTCACTTTAAAATCGTATAAAAAACCAAATTAATGGGTGAATCAAAACTTTGGATAAATTATCGAAATATAGTGTGCTTGCTAAGTATGCTTGCTTAATGATACAAACTGACAATCCTTCTAATCTGATTAAAGACACAAAATATATTGCCATAAAATTGAGGGCAAATTTAGTTTCAAAGTCAGACTTTAGGAATCAAATTATCAAAAATAATGGACAATAAAAGTGAGAAAATAAGAGTCGCTCTAATTATTGTCTAAATTGTTTAAAAGTTTTAAATACATATGTTTTAAGTTATGTGAAAGAGTCTTGCAAGACTAATTAGAACTTCCTTTGCTTAGTCAACAACTATTTCATTTTTCAAGTTTTGGGATTCTCTGGAGAACATATGTATTAAATCAAGAAAAATAATTACCTCTTTCTTCAATGGTTTGACAATAATGAGCTAGGTTCAAAATGAAGACAAATCCAAAAATAGTAAAAACCGAGTAAAACATCTTAAATCACATTTAAGTTAACACTTTTAAAAAAACTAAAGAAAAGAGTTGAATACAACAGTTGTATGGGTTGTATCAACAGTCTTGGACTGCCGGGGCTCACATCAGATCAGATCTCTAAACAGTGAATAAGCTGTGCTCTCAACACAGTCCTCAAGCAATGCATTTGAGGCACAGAATCGAGCGATAACTGCGGTGAATCACTTGGAAAAGTGCCATCTGTAGTCTTCTGGAATCCGCCCAGAAAGGGGTCGGCAACTTGCCTCTCAGCTTAACTTGGTATAACCGATTATATTTCGATGATTCTAACCTTGATTAAACTCGAATCAATTGATATTTAATTACAAAACATCGTTTGAACACAAATTTTTAATGAGTTTGGCTATGAATTGAAGCAATAATTCTCTCATTTATTTTATTTTAATGTTTCTGGTCTTCGAGTGATATACAAGACATCAATCACTTGAGAGACAAAATTACGATTCAAGCGTTCAATTGAAAAATAAAAAATAGAGACAAATATTACCTCGGGTTTGATTAAACACAAATTAAAGTGAGCCATAAATATGGAGAAAAGTCACATAAATCGTTTCAACGATTCTTCTTTTAAATGCAAATAATAAAACTCATTTAAAATGACGATAAAAATTTCCATCAAAATTAATATCTAAAACGTTATAATAATTGTTTTCTTCGATTTAATTGATTTTAAATGCATTTTTGTCAGTGAATTATTATCCAAGACTTGAATTTAGTTGTACTCAAAAAAAACTTCTCATTAATTACTATTCAGAATAGAAAATAAAATTCTTAAACATAACTGACTTTTGGGTTATGTTTGGGTTAATAACTCTTCTCTATAACTATAAGATATTTTTGGGCTGTTTTTCACTTCAAAAATAATAGCTTTTGAATACTTTTAATGTAAAAACAATTAATTTAAATTCTTCTCTTTTCAACTCAACATATTTGGCCCAACATTTTCATAATATCTTCATCTAATTTGTATAGATTTGAATAAAGTTCTCTGAATTTTTATTTCGCCCTTCTTTTCATCTTTTTTATCAGTAAATTCTTTTTTATTCATTCAATTCAAGTAGAAATCAAATGATGAGAACTCAAAACAGTTTAAACTAAATAATTATTCAAATATTTTCCCACATTCATGCAAAATAGAGCAACTTGTTTAGAATATGTGCAAGCACAATCGTAAAGTTAATCCACAAAATAACTATTAGTATTACCTACGCAAGTTTTTGGAGCTGTTCTTGTTTCTAAATGGTTATTCTTGAACATTTATTCTAATACTATTCATTTATTTGTTGATTTACAAATCATTTTGTGTTCATTAATCCCTTCTTTGAAATAAAAAATTTAAAAATATTCAATCAATTTTTGTGGCACATCCTTAATCTCAAAATACATTTGAAAAGAGTGTATTCGTTAACCGAAACAATCAGTTAGTTATAACCAAAAGATGTTTTTAATGAATATTTATGTAAACTTGAATTCTTGAACGTTTCGTTTTTTTGTATACAAATCCTTAGTTTTATACTTATTTTTAATAGAATTTATTGCTTAGACTTTAGTCATAGTCTTAGAGATCAAAAGATTTTTTTCAAAAGTATTTCGTTTCAAAATATTTCCTTCAATTAGTGCCTCAAAAATAGCCCAAAGAATATCATGAATTTAAATAAGAAGTTTTTGAGTTTCAATTGAGTTTAGTTTTCAATAATTAACAATTCATTTTCAAAGTATTTCGGTTAAGCTCTTAAAGTCTTATTTTTTGCCAAAATCGCGAGAATTTCAATCTTCATATGTTGTTTAAGACAGTAGTCGTCATCACTTTTGCCTTAAATTATGTTTAAAAATACTACTAATGAGAGAGAGTGAAGGCATCGGAAGATAATTTAGAGTAAAGGCTGAACGGATACCATTCATTGAATTCATTCACAATCGTTAACCAATACTTTGAGAGATCGGAAATTTAAAGACAAGTCTTTTGTTATTCAATATTTTTTGTCCGTTTTTTCTATAGATCTAATGCCGAAAAACTGACAAAATTTGAATTGAATAGAATTTTAATTAAATAGCTTGATAAATCTCATAAAAGCTTTTTAGATAACACTGGCTTCCTTGCTGAAAAGTTATATTCAAATTCAGTTCTTCAGTTAATGACTCAATTTATCTTTCATTATATAAGACTTGAAATATCGGTTCATTGGTTTCTTAAGGAAGAGTTGAGTGAAGCCATTAACTCAAAAATCGTGAATAAAACTAAAAATATTAATAGTTTTCCAGTAATTGAAAAAATTCATCGATTTGTTAATCAAATATCGAGATTACATTAACGAAGAAAATATTTTGCAGCAATAAATCGATGTCTCAAATGATTAATAAATTATAATAAAAAATAATGAGAAAAAAATCATCAAAAAAATATGGAAATGAAGACAAAAGGAATAAAATTTTATACAATTCTTAGAATTTTTGTGTTTATTATAAGAAAATTATTATTAGAAACAGATTTTCATGAAATGCAGTTATTTTTGTGGGAATTAATATTTATGAAGTGATGAACAATACTTTGCAGACACCCTTTTCTATGAGAACTTCTCTTTTATTACTATATGGCAGACAATAGCCGAGTAAATCTTGAAAATTTAGATTTCAAGATAAGTCAAATCTCTTACTAAATAATTCTCTTCATATAAATAAGAACTTTTGGTTTGTTTTATAACAGAAAACCATTTAATGAAAATCCAGACATTATTTAAGTTGTTTTTCCCGTTTTTATCCCAAATTCGTGTTTTAATTGACTTCGTTTGGATTTTGGATAACAAACTCTTTGATTGGCGCTCAAAAACGTGACCAAAACCTAAAGACATTTATGAGTATTGCTATAAAAACGAGTCTTTTATTGATATTTCACGAAGACTTAGGAATACAGACTAAACCCCGAACTAAACATTAATTTACTAATGAATCCAAAGTATAATTTATTTTATTTTTTATTAAAAGTCATTAAATTATTAAAATTAAAGTAAATTAAAACTATATCCATAGCTATTTTTGGTTGTACATGATCTTTTATTGCCAAATCACGATCAGATCAGTTATGCATTTAACTCTGTTTAAGACTAAATACATAAATGTAGTAATTGAATCCAATCCAACCCAATCCCAATACCAATCCTATCAAAAATTGCAAAGATTATAATTTTATGAGAAAATTCAAAGTTTTATTAATTAATTTTATAAAAATTATTCATTTCATAACATACTTATCAAATGTCTTGAGTTGGGTTTGGCTGAAAAGAATATTTCCGGCTCAGCATATGCGTGGGCATAACTTAAAGAGCAAACCATCCCTTGACTGAAATTGAATAAAATACCCAAATCTAAGACGATTTTAATTCTAAATTTCTATCAATTAAAATATATTTCTATCTATACTGACGTTTGAGTCAATCAATCAAACTATAAGTCATTCACCAGAATATGAATTCTCAATATATAGTCTAATAAATTCTTTGCACGGATTCGGTCCATAAAAACACTGGCGAGGAATGACATAAAAGCAATTCATATCATATTCACTATAATATTATGAATTGTAAGCTCTTCTGTCTGTCTATAACTAAAAGCAGTTAATTATCTTTGAAAGCATTCGACAATAAAATGCTATGTTTTTGGGCGAAAAAATAAGGTCTTAATTGTGTACAGAATATTGTAGTCATTAAAGCTTATCGTATATTACAAAACATTAACTGTGTTTTGACTTTGATTATCCCCTATCAGAGCCTTTATTCAACAATTTTAACATTCATTTCTGGCATTTCATACAAATCGAAAAACACTGAAACTTTTTTATCATTAAAATGAGTTTTTTGTCTCATTATTTGCTTTTAATAATGTTTTCATTATTCGGTTTATGAGATAATCGGAACTTAAAATAAAAGCAATTTTTTCTCTTTAGATAAGAGAAAAAGCAATTTATTCGATAAAATATTTTAGACTTATTTGACTCCAATTCAGGACTGAGAGTCCAAAAGCTTTTCTAAACGAATGACATGAGTTCTTCTTATTTAAAAATAAGATCGGAACTACTCGCGTCTGTTCCGAGTCGTGACCTAAAGTCTCAGTTTATTTCCGTTTGAAGACTAATGTTGTCATAAGAGATAAAGTAGTGATAAGAAGTCCGTTCACTTCTATTTCGATATTTGTTGGATTCAAAGATATTCTAAGGATTACAACGAAATTTGATTCCAAATAATTAAATAGTTTTCAAAAAATAATATAATTTACTGTTTGAAGGCCAGACATCAACACTTGAGGAAGGGGTTCAACGCAAATAGATTCTAACGGATGCAATAAAATTACAAAATTGCTTAAAGCCTAAGAACTAATACAGGACTGTACTATAGTTATTATAGTATAGTCTCTATAGTTTTAACTCAGAATATGAATGATGACTGTTCCCATTTGCACTCACTTATGGCTCAACCCTTCCCTAAATTAACTTTCAACAAATAATTCAAAAATTGATTATATCTCTGATTTATGGAAATTTTATTAAAAGATAAAATATATTCAATAATAAGTCAATTTATTTATTAAAACAAATATAAATACAATCGTTTGGCAGTGAATTTAAATTATAGAGAGTTTATAGACGTTTAAAACACCAATTATTGGTTTATAACTAAATTAATGAGGAATTCATGCAATTAATGATGATTTTGATGTATGAACAGTGAGTTCCTGGAGTTCTTTCAATTCATTTGTTAAACACTTAGACATCTGATAATTAATAACAAAAAATTAGTTTATTTTCAAATCTAAATAGAGTTAAACAAAAGAAATATAAAAATTAATACCTGTTTTGATTTGGGAATTGTCTTCTCTTCGGTTAAAATCTTTAATAAAGCATTAAAAATATGATTTGGAATATAAAGGGGACGGGTGTTTGGCAAAAGAGAACACTGCAAAATAAAATGACAATTAGTGCCACAAAATTAAGTCTAAAAGCATTAAACTTCTCGTTAAAAAACAATTTTAATTTAAATTAATTACCCGAATATCAAAATACTCGGTTCCCTTTCCTTTGAAGGCACGGATGTATTCGAGGGACAAATTAAACGCCTCTTCAATGAAATCATAAGTGATTAGAAGTCGAAGCAATTCCGGACAGTTTTGTTTCTAAATTTAGAAAATTAATGACATTTTTGTCAAATTGGTCTCAAATATTGAATTTAATTTTTAAAAGAGATTTATTTTGGAAAACAAAAAACAATTTGACGATCAAATTGAGGCACAAATAAAAAAAATAACAAAAGAATTCAAAAACTGTAAATTATGTGACTTTCGTCTTACTTTAAATTTAGACTTAAATTACTTAAAGTGTAGGATATGCCACTCCAGCAAAATCTAATTGACATAGATAAATGATAAATTTACCTGATATTTTAGTTTAAGACACGTCGGGATCATTATTCCATTCGATAGCAA
>JAQFZI010000219.1:0-20485 GCA_034695605.1 Eupelops occultus | reverse complement strand
TGAATACTAAAGAAAAGCTCAAAGGGTTTAATTGTTTCTTATGCGTAGTTTTTACCTAGAATATCTGGAAAAAGCTCTTATTTCACGTGTTAGTCTTCTTCATACTATTTTTGAGGTTCTTGATTACAACAATAATGAATTAAATTTTGTTGCTGTTCTCAAAAGGTATAACTAAACACTAATTTCAAACAAAAAACATTTGAACGGAACAATAGAAGAGTTGAAAATAAAACAAAATTTAGAGCAAAATATCGTAAACGGCTCTCGTTATTGAAATAAAAACTATTGATAAGATAACTTATAACTTGACAAATAATGCCATTATTATAATCTTGGACAACATAATATCGAACTCGTTTGAAGTCTCACTTTGATTCTCATCAGCTCTGATATCAAATTCAACACTCGATCTCATTATTTGATGTCCGATAAGTATATTCCGTGTATTTGAAGAAAAGCATGTTTTCAGACATATATTGTTAAATCCACTTATCTTATATCCATCTCCTTTTTGGAAGAGATATTTCTCTTTCGTGTTTTCCTATTCTTGATTAGGTATTAATACAAAACAACTTCTTTTTCTACTATAAGAAGAGCAGACATTCCTTTGATACATACTTTCCGATCATTGACTAAGGAATGAGTTGCCATCGAATAAGTAATGAAACAGGAATTTAATTGAAATCTTATTCTTCATATGTTTTATCAAAGAATGGCTCAAACTTTTCATTATTGAGAAAAATCTAATTTTCTATTAAACAAAATCTAATATGAAATGAAAATCTCTAACAATTTGCATTAATTAAAACACATCTTGCAATAGCTAATCTACTGAAATGAATCTGGGTCTAAAAATAAATATTTCATTCTATTCCGGAATTACATTTATTTTAATTGATCCGAATTACAGGTTATTTCGAAACATAAATTCAATCACATTTCGGATGCTTTTTATTAATGAAATGAAAGCAAAATTATTATTATTCGTTAAAAATTAGCGAATAATTTGGTGAATGCTTTGCCTTAATCTAAGTTTAAATATTCATTAATTACTTCTTAATAATAATAAAATAAAAATAATTAAATTAAAACACTTTTCGTATATTTAATGATATTTACGTCAAAATAATTGAATTGAGAATATTTTTTGGAGATTTTTCGCTTTGTTTATAAAAAATACAAAACTAAAGAAGTGTCTAAATTATTAAATAACAAGTAAGGGTTAAAATGTTATGATGTGCTGTCAAACACACGCCATCGGAAAAACTTTTATTTTTGTGATTAAGAGATTAAATAAATAACTAACCATTTGTTTAAGAACCTTTCGCTAGTCTTGAAGTTAACCATATCATTTTTATTTAATTAAATTAATTGAATAATTAATTCATTCACTTGATAATTTAACTTGATATTTATTATTTATTCCTATAACTAAAGGCTAGAATCGTATAATATGTGATGGATACTTTAAGAGATGTAACAAATGAAATAATAATAATCGAGGCAAACATTATCTTAAAGAATCGTATCATACAATTTGTATCCAAGAAACTGAAATCCATTAAATTAATTATATGTCTGAACAACATTACTACCAATTTTAAGGCTTTCCTGCCCTGACTTTCTATCAAATATATCTTAAGAGCAAAATTCTCTTCAATTTCTCACTTCAGAGACAGTGCCCTAAAATGTGATTTTCCGCCAAACCAAAGGGTAGGAAATCTAATTGATTCAGAATTTCTCGGTTTCTTGTATTTATTCAATTCTTCATTCAGTTTAATCACAAGAAGTAGAATAAGTCGTGACCTGACTCACGACTACCCAAAAAAAATATTACACTCCTTTTCTATTAGGAAAAAGGTCTGTAAAATAAAAATATGTTACAAAAGAATAGAAAAATCAATATATTCTTCAAGTTTTTCATTCAATATTCACAATCTTTTTCACTAAAATTTCTGTTTTATTAGAAATTTCACATTGAGCTCAGGCAACAAATCCTATCCAATAGAGAAATATTAGGTCAGACTTGTCATGTAAGACAGCGTCTGAGGTATTTCAACTAACAGGTATTGATTCCTAGGAGTAGCTATAAAAAGAATTATAAACCGAAACCAAACCAGTGTCAGGACTACAGATATATTGCATTGATATAAGACTGATATATCTCCATTACTATTGTCTCTCTTATGGAGAGATGGAAAGGGAGGGAAAGGGGAAGAGTGAGAGAAAAATTTCATTAGATATTAATAACTGTAATAAATAATAATATTATGAAAACATTATTATTGAGTGAAAAAAGAAATTATTATGTATTTGCTTACTATTAATACAAATGTTTTTAATCATAAATTGAATCATAGATTGAGAACAGAATATTGCAATCCTCGTGTTTTGATGTAAATTTATTGGGCACAGCCTCACATGTCGTGTGTGAAAGCAATTTTTCATTAGATTTTTAATATCATTACAGAAAGCTTTGATGGCTATAATAACAATAATAACCCATTGAGAGCCTAATGTCTAACTTCTGATTCAATGACAGCTCCGATCGAAATGAGAGGACTTATCGTACTTTAATAGAATCGTCGATTTCTAAGACTATCCGTTAAATATCTTTAAATGTCTTTGGCTTTAATTGTAAGCTTTGGATCTGAATACTTATGGTCTGATGGTCTGAATGCTTAATTAAACACTGAAGACATTCCAATTGGATTTCAGCGATACTTCACTTTCAAACTCTAAATAACTGAATCAATAGTCAACTACTCTTCAGAAGTGTTTAGAAGTGATTGCATTTCCTCTACTTTTGTCAGTAATTTAAGCCAAAAAAAATTGTATTAAACTCTCTATAATTTTATGAGTTCCTGGTATTCAAGAATTACAATTTATTTGGTTTAAGCCATAATTTGCTGAAACCATAATTTTTATTACAAACCAATTGAAAATTGTTTGCATACGGGCTTCAAAACTAACCAAAAAGAGCTGACTTAACATCAATTCTCTTCTGACATATTTCCACAAAAAAACGAATCCAATTATTCTCTTCATGTCTTATGATATTAAAGAAGATTTAAATATTCAAAGAATTCAAATTTTAAGGCAAACGAAAAGTGAATCAATTGTTTCAGAATCCTTTTTGTCTTAATATACACGTTATAACGACATAGTTTTCGAAACATATTTAATGAGAAAAGTCTATTATATTGAAGCAAATGTTCAATCAATATGTCATAAATTTATACTTTTTAATAATGATTATTAAAGTCAATCCATTATTTATATAATGTTTTTTATTCTAAGTTTAATAATAGGCTATTCACTAATGTATTAAAAACAAAAACAAACCATTTGTTTCGATATAAATTGTCTCCTTTAATATCAAACATAAAAGTGTTTGCCTTTCAGACAGAATTTCTGACAGAATTATTTCCAAACATAGTCTTCACATGGGGTGTACTAATAGAGGAAGACGAAAATGTCAAGGGGAAAGTGCTATATCTATGTTCAAGCTCTAAATTAAACTTAAATACATTTAAATTTAATTTAAATCAAGGTTATTTAAGTCAATTTTACTAAAGAATTCTGTCAATTTTCAATCAAATTCTGGATATTTGACGAAATATTGTTGACATAAGCCTTAGGAACCCCCTTGTCAATCCCTTGTATACATATGTGTCACATTTTATGTCTCTCAGGAATATATTACTGAAAAATATAGAAAAAGTCTTACCTTAAAGATTGTGAGACAAGCAGTAGAGTAGAGATGAGTTTTTCAGTATATTATGAATCATTCAAACAGTTTTAATGCAAAGAATCGATAAAAACCAAAGATATCATAAACTTTAAAACGTTTTAAGGCCACAAAAACGACATAATGTGTCTAAAAGTGTGTCCAAAATTATCGGTTTATGGACTGTTTTCTCATCAAATTATAGTCACTTTAGTTGAGAGACAAATCTAAATGAGATTCCAATAAATTGATGGCCAGAATCCAAAAATGTCTCAATCAATGAATTCAAACAATTTTTTTAAAATAAAAGTTTGGGAAAAGTTTCAAAATATATGACCAAAAAAGTCCAAAAATGTTTATACTCTCAATGTTTATACGGAGCTCTTAAAGAGAAGACAAATGGAAAGGTATCGCAAATGAGTTTAGTTTTGATGAATTATAATAATTAGTCAAATATTTAATCACAAAAAACAACAACAAAATGATATCAAAGTTTTGTTTTATAAATTTAAAGTCGAGAACAACAATGAAAGCAAAGGTCTGTTGCAGTCATGTGTCGGTGATTCTGGCGGTTGTCTAATGTTTGAGTATTTGTGTAGTCATAGCTCTAGTTTGAAGCCGATATCGCAATAACTGCCAGCGATTACAGCTCTGCCACTGAGGCCGCTATTTAGAACCAAATCCTTGTGCGACTGTCTGTTTCGGTACATGTCGTCACGTTTTATCACTGAATCTGGTTTTCAATGCTATGACTGTTTTGCACAGAATTTATTGATTGGTTTAATAGTCGCCACAAAACATAACAAATAGACTCAAAAGAAATTTAATTATTTTTTTAGTAAATAATAATTATATATATTTTAATGACATTGACTTCAATTCATTTAACGTTAAATTTCTTAATAAACAAATATTTCAATTATTTTTACCTTTCCTTCAGTTTTTTAAACTAATTCAGGAATCGATTCTTTCATTTATTTATTGCATTATTTTAATTAAAATAACAACAAAATAAAGAAATATTACGAATAGTTTTGTTTTTTTCAGATTTATTACTACTGTTTGAAGAATAAAACAATTTTTCAAATAAACTGATTATTAATAATATATTTAAATCTATGAGTGAGTCCTCCCTTTAATTAAGTCAATGAAATCTTATGTTTAGTCGAAAGTTGTTTTAAATCAGACAAACATTTCTGAAGGACATCCTTCTCCTGTTGGGCGCCGATGCCTTTGGCCACGTTATCGATGATCCAATTAACCATATGTTGCTGTTGGTATTGGCGCTCAGCTACCTGTCTGGCCAGCATATATTCTAATCGATTGCGAACTTCATTGTAGGCCACCATTTGTCGGCGCCTGAACTCAGCCTCCAATTGGAGTTTTATGTTCTCTCTTTTGGCTTCGAACAAAATATTTTGATTCTTGGCCTTCTCTTGCGATTCATTCTCAACTTGAGTCAAATTATTAAGAAAACCAATCATTCCTTTCTGCCATTTGTCCCAACTATTAACCTCTTCCTGTATTTTAAAATTAAATTAATTAAAGTTTTGTTAATAAAACCAATTTATTTGAATTAAAAGGAATGTCTCACATCAGCCAAAGTGCAGTACCATTCCCTAAGTTTGGGTCCGGCCATTTTGCAGACAACGGCAGTCAGAATAGCCAACGAGAGTCCGGTGAAGAACTCGTGTTCGATAACATAATACTCTTTCGATAAGAGAAACGTTAGAAAACCTGCGCCGAAAACATAAGGTCCGGTCACTCCTGTCTTCTGATAGAAAAATTCGAACCACGAGTCGGGAACTACATAAAGTCGTGTCCTGTCTGGCCAAACCGGTGGCAATAATCGAGGAAAGTTTTTCACATCACGTGAAGGATTCTTATCGTCATTAATGGTCGGCATATCCGGTGCAAAACGAATATTAAGATAGTCTTCGAGTGACTGAGTCTTGGAGTCATATTCTTCAATGGTCTGTCCGGGCGGTGGAGTGTCTACTAAAACGGGCAAATTGGGTGCCGTTACTATTATCTCAGCATCGGGAAGGGTGGACGCCCCTCTCACCACTTGTCCAAACATATGTGGCTTTGAAGCCATTATTAGGTTTCCTAAACATAATTAACAATAATATAAATCAACAAATTATCAAAATTATGGACAAAATAAGAATTGAAGAATAAAAACAAATGTTTACTGGAGTTGAAGACCAATCGCGACAACATTTCAGCGATTATTCACTAATTTCTGATACAATTTATATATCTATGAAGAAGTATTTCAATTAATTGAAATATAATTAATTGCAATTAAAATAATTTGCATCAAAATCCCCGATAAATCGGAGAATCGGTTCAATCGATTGCAATGAACGCCAATCAATGTCACTGAAGTACAAACCAGAGATCGACAATAGATGGCAGTCCTCTCAACCTGTGAATCAAGTCATGTGACTCTGCGTTCAAAACGTGTTTTACTGCAAAGAGTGTTGAAATCCGTTTCCTTTTGTATTAACCATTTATTATCTGAATAACACTTAAAGTAAGTGTCCGTCCCTTTCATCTCTTAATTTAGTTTAAATTACAATCGATTTTTGAATTCAAATTAGATTTAAATTAACTTGTTATCTCTTAATTTGATTGTTTGTAGAAATTGTTTTGATTTAAATGTTTTTCGATAAAACAGAAAATGAGTTGATTTCAAACCGATTGTAATTTTTGCCGAAATTCAATCATTTGATTGAAATTCAATTTAAATCTTATGTTTGAAATGATATTAATCTTAAGTTTTGTCTCAGATGGCGGACGCAGCTCCAGCCGGTGGTGCACAACGAGGAGGTTTTAGAGGCGGTTTTGGTGGAGGCGGCAGAGGTCGCGGACGTGGAGGTCGAGGCGGAAGAGGTGGCAGAGGCCGCGGTAGAGGTAGAGGAGGCAAAGAAGGAGACAAAGAATGGATTCCTGTTACCAAATTGGGTCGTCTCGTCAAAGATGGAAAGATTAAGTCTTTGGAAGAGATCTACAGATTTTCGCTTCCAATCAAAGAGTTCGAAATCATTGACTTCTTTATTGGACCACAACTTAAAGATGAGGTCTTGAAGATTATGCCGGTCCAGAAACAGACCAGAGCCGGTCAGAGAACTCGTTTCAAGGCTTTTGTGGCAATCGGTGACTATAACGGACACGTCGGCCTCGGAGTCAAGTGCAGCAAAGAGGTGGCCACTGCTATTCGTGGTGCCATCATTTTGGCCAAATTGTCAGTCATTCCTGTGCGCAGAGGTTATTGGGGTAACAAAATCGGTAAACCACATACCGTTCCCTGCAAGGTATGCATCATTTTTACACTTATTCTGTTTATCGCAACATTAAAGTCGAAGAGTTCGGTCTTTCGGGGCTTTGAGTTCTTCGCTTTATTGTAGTTGTTTGAGGTCTTTATTCCAATTGAATGGTTGGCCTCGACTACAGTGTTGCAGAGCAAAGGGTTGCGTCCTTTTAGGACAGCGACCGCGAAGTGCATATTCCATAAACTTTTGTTAACCGTTTTTACGGTAATAATTCTTAAGACAGACCATGCATTCGACAGTCCTTTCCTCAAATTAATGAGACATTTGTGTTGTCATCGATTTCTTTATTTATTTGTTTTATCTATTCTTTAGGTCACCGGAAAGTGTGGATCAGTTTTGGTGCGTCTGATTCCAGCGCCCAGAGGTACTGGCATTGTGTCGGCTCCCGTTCCCAAGAAGTTGATGCATATGGCAGGTATTGAGGACTGTTATACTTCAGCCACTGGTTCCACTTCGACTTTGGGTAACTTCGCGAAGGCTACCTATCAGGCCATCCGCCAGACTTATTCGTATTTGACACCTGACTTGTGGCCAGAGTCGCCTTTGACTAAGTCTCCATACCAGGAGTACCATGATCATTTGACAATGAATGCCGCCCCCGGCCTCTCATACTAAACATATTATTGATTTAATGCAATCAATAAAGAAGTTTTGAAATTGATTTTTATTTATTTTAATGATTAATGATTTGTAAGTTCGCTCAGCCCTACAATTGAACTCATGACATGCCTTTACCTCATGTATTGATTTTGATAATTGAAGATCTTAAAAGTGGGCAAATGATTGTTTCAATTATTCTAAGTTGGAATCATTCTGAGCGCAAAACTGGTTTCTGATACAAATCTCTTCCTTTTTTGTCTTTTTCTGTGAATATAATTAAAAATTTGAAAATCATTTGAAGGCTTAAAACAAATGATATTTTTATTAATAATTTATTCATATATTTGTTATTAGTTTCAAAGAGTTATTAAACAGATCTTGAGTTGAGATGTCTGGTAAAGAGTGGAACCGCCTATAATACTGTTGCCTTTAATAACTGTCTAATTGAATGGAAAGCCGTATAATAAACGAAAAGTAGGCGTCGCTTATGATTCGCATTCAATAAATAAGTTTTGCATTCAATGTGGAGTTGTGTTCACTGTTTGTATTCTGTGCTGGGATTTAAAGACAGTGCTAGTGTTGTATTGATGCGGAACAGGCACTCCAGCACTGGATTAAGTGGCGAACCATTGAATGCCAATCAATACGATATCAAAAACAATGTTTGGATGACTGAGAAAAACAAACCGACAAATAATAAGCGACTGATTGTTAATCAATGACTCATTTATTTAAATGTGAGTCAGTATGACATAAGTGGCTATTTTTATATCACCTTTGAATGTTTGTACATTATTTTTATTATTTAGTCAACAAATTTCGGTTCATTTTATTATTGTTTTTGTTTTAATTGTGTTTCGAGTCATGTCTTAAATATAAAGACAATTAGTTTTGTTATGATTTTTGTTTTAAGACATTTCTGTTAATCAAACAATTTTTTGTTTCAAATATTAATAATCAATGAATTTGTAATAATTTGTTATTAATTTCGATAATAATTGTCACCGAAAATCAAAGTCGAAAATATGGGTACCAATTGGTCGACAAATGGATCGCCAGTCCATCAACAGTCGGCTAATCGCAACAAATCTGTTAATAATCATCAGATCAATAGTGTTGTCACACATTCGGTGACATTGGCTGACAAACACTCCACTCATGAGGTCGACCATCAAATGCCTGACACTAATGAACTCGAAAGACGTTTCACAAAAGGTTGTCATTTGTTGTCATCGATTTAATTGTATTTAAATCTAATTAATTTGATTTGTGTTTAGTGTTGGCGTCTATGGATTTACCACCAGATAAGGCAAAACTGCTTCGGGGGTATGACATCGAAAGGAAGTGGGAAATGATTAAAGACAATGAAAAAGTGACAGCAAAAGAGTCGCCTGATTTTTATCTCCGAAAATTGTCCACTTATTTAGACCCGAAGGCCAGCAAAAGTACGAAAAAAGTGCGACAATTGGGAGGCTCCACATCTACTCAAGTGCTCAGAGATCTTGAGATCTCTTTGCGGACCAATAATATTGAATGGGTTCGGGAGTTCCTGTCCGAAGCCAACAACGGATTGGATATTCTCATCGAATACCTGACCTTTAGATTAGTTACTCAACAACAACAACAGCAACAACTTAAAGACCAACAGCACCAGAATGGAAGCGCTGACAATCTTAATGGCAGTCAAGAGATAACAAATACCAGTTTATTGAGGTTTGAGTTCAGTACCAGATTTTAATTGTTTTTCGGGATTTTCCTCACTTTTATTGTTGTCTTAATTGTCATTTCGTTTGCATATAGTTTTGACTTAAAATATAAGGAAATCTATGAATATCAGGCGTTCCTTAAGTGCCTTAACACTTAATTTATTTATTATTTTATTAATTAAATTAATTTATAGTTCGTTAAAAATATTTATAAATTAAATGTTAGTTACGTTTTCGGTCATATGATATGAGAATTCCTGTGCTATGAGTTTATGTTAAGAAAACTTAACATATTTTTTGGCAGTAATTTAATCTTTAATTTAGTTTTAGATATGAATTCCTCGAAAAGAGTTATGTAAATAATATTTTGTTAAATATTAGCAAAAATTTGTTTTTCGTTTTATAGGAAAACCTCTTTTCTCTCATAATATTTATTAACAAATAATTTCTCAAATGATTTATTGTTTTCCAGTTGTCTCTGATTTTGAAATATTAAGTATTTGTTTCTTAACTCGTTTTGAGAATAATTTTAAATCAAATTACACTTCAATTTGAATGGCAGACAAAATAATGTGACTCTACCTCGAGATTAAGACGTCCTCCAAGTTTGGAGTAATGATTAGCTATTGTTTTCATTGAATCGTTAGTTCCAAGAATACATTTATAGGAATTTATTGGAATTTTAATTTGCTCTTCATTTTTGTCATTCAAATGAATTTTTAATCAATTTGTGATTGAATTGAGTTCAAAGTCATGTAAAGCCCTCTCCTATTGGCCACTATTTAAGCGATAAATTTTTATTTTACTTATTTTTAGGTTAAATTTGTTTTTCAATTAACCGAAAGTATATTTTCATTCATTTCTAAAAAATATATTGTAGCCTTAGGCTGGAATCCCTTTGTTTTTCTTATTTCGTTTAACACACTTTTACTGATCAAAACTCGTTATTTTGAACTTATTGTTGCTTTCATTGGAGCATAAAACTAGTTTAATGCTTAGTGACAGTAGAGGTATTGTGAGCCTAACGCATTGTACTAACCAGTCGAACAGTCATTGACTGTTCGACTCTTCATAGCGCTAGTTCTCTTATTCTGTGCTCCACTTTCATCTCCAAAGAAACTGCTATTGTTCTCAACCCTGACTTCCACTCCATTGAAAGACTATAAGTGAGTACTTTTCTTATGATTTAATGAATGTTGAGTTAAACTAAATTTGATAATAATGTCTAATTATAGTCTATGAGTTCCAATTTGTATGAGTGGCGGCTGACGCCATGTTTCGATTGTTACCCATTAATAGTTGACCCATTTCTAGTCATAAGTGGTTCCTATATATGTGAATGGCAGCTGACGCCATATTCCTATTGTTTAATACTTACCCCTATTCTAGTCTGTACTCCTAAGAGTGTGAGCTGGCACACGCCATGTTTTAATGTTAAATACTTAACCCTAAACTAGTCTTTAGTTCCTAAGAGTATGAGTTGACATAAGCCATGTTTTAATACTTAACCTATTCTAGTCTAAGTGTTTCTATGATGTAAGGCGGTTGACGTCATATACCTATTGTTTAACCTATGCTAGTCTATTATGTATTCATAAGGATAGGGGAAACAAATGTTATTGAAGCCTGTTCCTAACCCTAGTCATTACTAGCGTTGTGATGACTCCCTAGGAAAAGGGGATGTCTGTACTGCTATAAGCTGTTCCTATCCCCAGTCTATACTGTTGCTATGCTGCATTGCAGCACAAGTCATATCCTGTTTCCGGTACTGCATTGCGGTACAAACGAAGGCAGCCTTTCCGATGACGTGATATTGGGGAAGCAAGCGCATCAAAACTGTTTAACCAATCGATGTGTGGTATTAGGTATAGTGGATAATGGGGGGGTGTAACTTGTGAATAGTAACAGCAGTGATTCGCTGCTGCAAACCAATGACATCACTGAGTTTCCTACTATTTAAGGTCTGACTCAACATATTTGGGTCACTTCTCTTCTTATCAAATTGTAATAATGTATTAATCGTTTTGTCTATTGTTTTAGAACTGTTCACTGTTTTGTATTTAGAATAGTTTTGTGTTGATTTAAATAAACGTCTTTATATAAAAGTCTCGAGAGTTGTCCTCAGTGCCGGTCCTCCGCCGGTACCCGCTCGGCTGGTGGAGGACCAGGCTTGCGATTTGCTGTTGATACAGGTGAGAGACGATTACGGTAAATGGTTCAGGCAAAGAAGACCGGTTTGGCCTACGCTACCACACCCTAAAATCTAAGATGGCCGCTTCGTATACCTGAATATTGCGGAGATGTGAGACGAAATTTGCCAAACCGTTACAATATTTAATTTTGAAAAATACATAAAATTCTATAAAACTTTTCATTTCTATGAAAGTATGCGTTAATTGGGGACAGAATGAAAGTGAATTTATGGCACATGTTTGCAATTTGTCTTTTTTTTTGGTACAAGTGTTTGAATAATGGAAGGCCTAAATTTAGTCACACGTTTGCCATTCATTAGTCTATTTGGCAGTGTTTCTGACGTCTTGATAATAATAATGTCTTTCCCAACAGTTAGGTCTTTATCTTTAATTTCAATTGTAATCTTTGATGAACGGCTTGTTATGGTTTTGTTTCCTGTTTTCAAATGGAAATCCCTTTAATAGTAATCGAGGCATAAATAGAGAGGAAACACAACTGAAAATTTCGTTTAAATTCATTGCACTATTGATTAGTGATTAGTAATTATTAAATAATTAGCTTTTGTTTACATAACTATTGTCTGAATATTTGACACTTAATTAGAGTAAATTGAAATTTGTATCTAAAAGTTTCCACGAAAAACAATTTTAACACAATTCCTATTAATTAAATCATTTTGTTAATGGAATAAGTAGTCAATTATCGGATCAGTTAATAAACAAATGATTAGATAATAATTAGTTGAAGAATGCGTTTCTTTTATTACTAATAGAGAGAATCGATAACACATTTCAATACTTTTATTTATTTTTGTTATTTAATACTCTTTTTGAACGGATATGGGATTAGATTTTTGATTGATTTATGAGAAAATCTGTAAACATTTTCTCAATACTGAGCGATGTTTTGTTAATACAGACATTGATTTGAAAGTTCAAGAATACCAAGACGAGTTAATTTCAACATTTTATTGAAAATTGCAAAATGATTTTCCTTTTGAGCCGTTCCAATGGATTGAACTTTTTTCTATTCTTATTGTTATTAGTCTTTAATTTTTTTAAACCCATTATTCTCAGCCCTGTTTCAGTGTCATTGTGTCTGAGCAGCACAGGTAGAACAGGCTTTCTCTACAACTTTCATTTCATGATTGCATGTTAAGTGTGTTTTTTAGAGGAAAGTATTCCTCGAAATTCAAAATTAATGACTCCCTTATTCGTCATAATTTGTCTGAATTAATGAAAGACATAATGACAGAGACGTCCGAATTCAATGTAAAACCCGATTCACTCTTCAAAGTCTCGCCTCCTATTCGTATAGCAATTGATTTTTGTGTTAGAAGTTTGGAATTCCTTTCTAGTGATGAACCCTTTTGTGTTGAATCTATTCTTTCTTATGTTCTGTTTCTGTTAAGAGTCACTATTCTGTCCGAAAGGGTTGTGTTTCTATTTTGTGAGTTTTTATACATTTTCTCATTAATTTTTGTTATTAAATATGATTTGATTTATGAATTTTGAGTTTTGATCGTAAGTCAGATATGAATTTTGTCAAAATTTTTTGTTTTAATCATTTATTCTAAGCCTCCGCTGAGTTTTACATAACTTCTTGAGGTAAAGACATTAGTATTAATTGATTTGATTCAATCCAGAGCTGAGACAATCTAATCACAAAATACATTAATAATTCATCGATTTATCCAATTTTGTCGGATATGTACTTAGTTTTTATTCCAGTCATGTATTTGAATAAATTTTCGTTAATGTTGTCGTGATTTTTATCGTTTTATAAGCATTTCTTCAATATTTTTAATGAAAACATTGATTAGAAATTCAGGTTTTCATAGCATTTAATTCCTATTTTTCTGACTTATTTTGCATTTTATTTATTAGTTTTGTATAAAAATTAATTGAAAACCCTTTGGGATACCTATCAATGTTTTGAAACACTCATTGAGAAATGTTAAGCCAAAACGATTAAGATTAAATTTCGCAGATGATCAAGATCCCTGACCTAAAATGACTAATGAGAGGGAAACCCAGTATTCTTATGTTTAAATTAATTAATTCAATTGTCTGTCGATTTGACATAAATTAAGTCAATATAAAGAAGATTTATCTTTTGTTCATGCTTGATACATCCTTGGCGATTGTTGAGGGCCAATTAAAATAATTGATTCGTTTTTAAATCTTAATTATTTAATTATATGTCAAACTTCTATCGCAATCGAAGTGACAAACGATTATAATTTGATTGTAATCTAATGTGTGTCCATCTGATAGGCGTCCATCACTACTGTTCTCTCGACAGCACTCGACAAAACTGAAGTTGGGACAGGTGGGAGACGATGTTCATGTGTGCATAATGTGTATGAGAGCTATTATGAACAATAAGTTTGGTTTTAACCTGGTTATGGAACACAACAATGCTATCAATTGTATTGCTCTAAGTCTTAATCATCAGAGTCTTCGCACAAAATCACTAGTTTTGGAACTGTTGGCCGCCATCTGTCTGGTCAAAGGGGGTCATCAGATAATTCTGAACGCATTCGACAATTTCAAAGACGTGTGTAATGAGAAGAATCGGTTCCAAACTCTTATGCATTACTTTATGAATTACGAGAACTTCAATATAGACTTTATGGTGGCCTGTATGCAGTTCATCAATATTATCGTCCATTCCGTTGAAGACATGAACTTTAGGGTTCATCTCCAGTATGAGTTCACACAATTAGGTTTAGACGACTATCTCGAGAATAAGTTACGCAATACTGAGTCAGAGGACCTTCAGGTCCAGATCCAGGCATATCTCGACAATGTTTTCGATGTCGGCGCTCTCATGGAAGATGCGGAGCAGAAGACTGCCGCTCTTGAAGAGTGTCAACAAATGCATCAGCAGTTGTCAGCCATGCAAGAGGTACAGAATGATTTGGAGAGCAGGTATGAAGAACTGGAGCGCACTCTTCGAGAGGTATATCAGGAAAAAAATGAATTGTTGTCTGAAAACCACAGACTCGAAGAAGAGTTGAATTGCATTAAGAGAACAGTCAGTGCCAGAGAAGAAGAGTCTCGAAGACGACAATCCCTTCTTGAGTCAAAAATACAAGAATTGGAACAGAATACGGGTTCAATACTTACCAACGGTCCGAATAGCACTCAATCCGCACCGAAGTCAATCACTACAACCGCCACTTCTCCTATATCTCCACCTCCTCCACCACCCCCTCCACCTCCTATTCCTGCAGCAGTACTACCTCCTCCTCCTCCACCTCCCCCGCCAATGGGTGCTATGCCTCCTCCGCCACCACCTCCACCATTGGGAGGTTCTGTTGGCGGTCACGATATGTTAACTCTTAAGAAGACATATAACACAAAATACAAATTACCGACTTTTAATTGGGTGCCATTGAAGCCGAATCAAGTGAAGGGAACCATCTTTAATGAGTTCCATAACGAGGATAAGATCCTCAAAGCAGTCAATTTCGATCACTTTGAAGAACAGTTCAAATTAGGCACAAAACCAGAGCTGATGCGCAAAAATTCTATGTCGACCCTCACTGCCAGCAAACGATTCAAATTGCCTGAAAAGGTGTCGCTCTTAGAGCACAACCGGTTGCGAAATATGGCCATTTCCATGAGGAAGATCGATATCGACACCGACACAGTTGTTCGGGCCATCAATAACTTCGATACCAACACTTTGACCGCCGAATATCTCGAAGTTCTACTCAGAATGATTCCAAATGGTGACGAAGTGAAGGCATATCGAGAGTATGAGCGCTCAGGGCGTTCATTAGATGAGATGAACGATGTCGACAAATTCCTGTTCCATATCTCCAAAATCGAAAGACTCGAACATAAGTTAAAAATAATGTTTTATATGACAACATTAGTACAGCCCAATCAAAAGCCGGCTGACAGTGTCATCGGTCAGTGCCGGTCACGCATCGGAACAATCACCGAAGCGGCCAGACTTCTTAGAAAGTCACAGGGAATCCGAACTATTCTCGAATATGTTCTCGTTTTTGGTAATTACCTGAACTGTTCCACCCGTTCAATAGCGACAGCACCGGCCTATGGCTTCAAGTTATCGACTTTAGACCTGATTAGTGAAACCAAGTCAAGTGTTGACAGATCCCGATCTCTTCTCCATTATATAGTGGATACTATTCTCAATAATGCTGAGAGTAATGAGTCGCGTCCTGTGCGCAACGCATTCATCACTCTGGCCAGTAAAGGAACCGGATATACGTCAGGAATGGATACTTTAGAAAATATTAAAATGCCGTTCGATTTGGAAAAGTTGTTGAATGCGGTCGAAAAGGCGACTGTCGTCTCAATGGAAACCTGTGTTCTCGAAGTAATTGATTTGGAGAAAGGAATGGATTTATGCAAACAAGAACTTCAATATAGGACTACCAGTGGTTTGGCCAACAATAATGCCACTCAACACTTAAAACAATTCATATCAAATAAGTCACCAGAGCTACAGGCGCTTAGAGAAGACCTGAAGAGAGCACAGCACGAATATAACGAATGTGTCGAATATTTTGGTGAAAGCACTAAACTTATGGAGTCTTCGAACCAATTGTTCGGCACTTTTACCAGATTTTTGAAAAATTTCAAACAATGTCAGAGCGATAATAACACCTCTCAAAGAAAAAGGTTTGAGGAGGAACTCCGCCAACAGATTCTAGAAAAACAGCAAAAATCACCGGAAAAAGAGTCTTCAAATGAGGTTAAAGTTCGTGAAAAGCGTATACTCAAACAGGACGAGGTCTACAACGGCGCTCTCGAAGACATACTACTGGGTATTGATTTATTACTCACACCTTAATTTTAATTACTTTTTAATTAATTATTTTATTAATCAATTTATTTGTTTTTATTCTGATATCAGGTCTGAAGAACGAGCCCTATAGGAGGGCAGACGCCGTCCGAAGGAGTCAACGCAGAAAACAAGAAAACGTTAGGCTCTCCTCAACCGAATTGATGGATATGTAGTTTAGTTTTTAATTAATTTATATTTATTTACAAAACAAATTCAAATTAAGTGATGTTTTCAATGATTTTCTGTCTTTAATTCAAAGTTTGCGTCAAAACTAATCATAATTTAAAGGAAAACTCAATATTTTTCTGTGAATTTTCTTATTCTTTACAGAAAAACATAATATAATTAGAAGTCTTCCCATTATTTTCGAGCATTTATATGAAAAATCACTGATTTGTAGAAAAATATTGAGTTTTAATATAATTTCTATATATATTTGATATAATATTTGCCAAAACATGACATTATTTATTCATTTAATTGCAATTAAAGGCAATCCATAGTCACAACACAGAAGCAAACCATTGAATAACTAATTTTTTAGACGAAATGCAATTCGTATTTAATTAATTGTATAAACATTTTTGACGAAAAGTACATTAATTACTGAAAAATGCATTTTTTATATTTTAATTTACAAAACAAATGCTTTTTTTTCTAAAAAAATTAATTTATTTGTCTATTAATTCAATTTCTAATAAAGAAGATAAAGAAAAATAATAAAAAGACGTTTTTTCAAATTTATGAATTAATTTAAAATTTAATAATTGATTTGAAACTAATTTTAATCATTTTATTGCAGAAAACAGTTTTATATAAAAACTATTTAATGATATTCTATAAAAAGATTTTTGGGAATCTGTTCACTGAGTTCTTCGACAATAGATTCCATTGTATTCCTTAGTTTTAATTCGAAGACCATTTGAAAGACTAATTTCCAAAAAAACATAAATTATTTCAATTCTATGAGAAATTCATGAAAAAATTATTATTGAAATTAAATTATAAGTGATATCTCGCTCTTTCCTATTATAAGTGAATTAATGGACAAACAGAAAAATCATTTAAATTTAATGAGATTTACAATAATTCAAAGCAAATATAATTTTGAGTTTAAGATGAGTTCAAATGTGTTTCTTCACAGAGCAGTCTTCAGAAGTGATATTAAAACAGTTGAGAATATTATCGAAAAATGTGATGAAAAAGAGCTTAATATTCAGGACATTCACGGAAATACCGCTCTTCATATCGCTGTCATGAAAGGCGACCAACGATGTGTTGAACTGTTGTTGAAAAAGGGTGCCCTCATTACAATTCGCAATGAACTCAATTGGACCCCTTTTGACGAAGCCATCAGTTATGGCAACTTTGATATAATCAGAATATTGAACGACGCCCTCATTCAAAGTCTACTCATTTATCTTAAAAGGGATTTCATATTTAAATTTGTTAATCAAATCAAAGAAGATTTTGTCCTAAAATTCAAAGCGACAGTCAAAGAACCAACCACTTCGGTCAGGTACCCAGAGCTCGAAATCAATTTGACTAAGAAAGGACTCAAAATCAGAGCTGATATTCAACTAATGGATCTATCTATTTATCTGCCCATTCCTCTAAGTTTCACTTTAATTTTTGATGTCAACCCTAACAGTAATAAATTCATAACTATGATAATCGGGGAACTACATGTTTATCAAACCATTACTTTTGATTATTGGGAACAGAAAGTAACAGAGTTTTGCAATCGAATGACTACCGATGAGGAGATTCTTACAATAATGGATAAAGAAAACATTTCCATTCAATATAATTGGAGTGACAAACGGTCTGACATCCCTGTGTTCAGAAAAGTGGCGAAACGAACAATAGTAGGGCACAGGACTTATGTCTATGAATCTCAAGGCATTGATTTGACGACAAAAACCAGAACCGAACACTTGAGAGCCAGAGAATAATCAAACTCATCAACAAATGAAAGTCATTCGTTGCCTCCGCCACCAGTCAAAGAACTCAATTGGAATCAGTATATAAATGCACCGAAAGGCAAATTTCCTCATTTGGGACGTGAGGTCATCGAAACCATAACCACTAATAGAGTTTCGATAGTTATTGGATTGACTGATGAAATACAATTGGATTGGAAATCGATTTTAGAGTCGACTAAAACTTATTTCAATATTAAAGACAAATTTTTTGCATTTATATTTGAGATTTGCCGCCAATTACCGAATGGTTTCCCAGTTCTTATAGATTTTCCGATAAAGCCTTCCCTTAATCTCAGTTGGAAACTGATTTCATTTACAATGGGATCAGATATCGACGATTCTCTATTCAATGTCCCCGACTCTTTTGAGGAGATACCTATTTTCTCTTTGGATATGAATACTCATTGAAGTGCTTTAAACAAACCTTAGTTATGGTCTTTCATTACAAATATGTTGTTTAAAATTATTTTTCATTTAATTGTATTTTCAAATGTCTTTCAATATTATTCTCAAAAATCACTTTTTACTCAAATAAAGATTGTTTAAAAACTTATTTAATACTCATTGAGTTTCAATCAATTATTGAGGCCTAACAAAAAATGAAATTAAGTATATTAATTTGCTCCTGCATATTTACCCAAATTGATTCAAAAGTTTAGTTTAAATACAAAACGAAATCATTTATAAGTTGATAAATAAGTAAATAATTTGATTATTCACTCATTTTCAATGATTTTCTTTACACAATGTGTTTATTAAATAATTTTCACAAAAAATAAATTCATTTAATTAAAGATATTCTATAATAAGATTTGGAGGAATCATTTCTTCAAACTCTTTGACAGTGGATTCCATTTGTTTCCAAAGCTTTAATCTTATAATAAAGTTTGGTTTCATTTCTGCGTTTTCTATCATAGCTTTAATCGTATGGTTTGTTAAATGACTGCATTCAGATAAGTCTAGTATTAGAAGTTTGCCACAATAATCGATTATATCAATTAATATATTTTCTTCGAATTCGGGATTTGTCCATAATTTCAATTCTTTTAAATGTTTGAGTCGTGTCAATGAACCGATCGATTGTTTAAAATAATGTAATAATTTGAGTTTTAATGTCTCTAAACGAGGAAAATAATGAGGTATTGCTTCTAATACTTTGGGCGTTAGAACACAGAATAGTAGTTCCAATCTTTTTAATTCTGTGCAATTCGACATTTGTTTAATACAATTATAGTCGACTGTAATTCCTCCCAAAACGACATTAAATGCATTCAAGTTTGAAAACTGACCAAATGTTGACCACAAGTCTATTGTATCACATGATTTAAGAGAATTTTTAATGAAACGCAATGAAAGCCATTCAATCTTTGGACAGCATTTGTTTAAAATTTTTAAGATTTGATAATCTTTGAAATTATATAGATTAATAACTGTTAGACCATTTATTGAATTGATTTGTAATAAATTGACAGCAGTTTTATCCAAATTAAGCGCTGAAATAGAAATGATTCTAATTTTTCGACTAATAGAACCAAAACTCTGTCCATTATATGAATTAATTTTATATTTTCCCCATTTTTGAGCTTCAATTTTATATAGAATCAGAGCCTCTAATCGCTGCCAAATATAAATCATTAAATCAATGCTCTTCTGTCTAATGAATAATTTTTTGACATTTAATTCAAAAGTTGTCATATTTGGGAATTTATTGCAAAACATTTCTAATTCTTTGTCATCTATTGTTAGTCTCTTTCCTTTATTGAAGAGTGAAAAAGATGTCAAATCACTTTTACAACTGTTGTTCACCAAATTTAAGATATTCTTTTTGATTGACCAAAACTCAAATTTAAGCCATAAAACTCTCAAATTATTATGTTTTGACACAATTGTAGAAAACATCTTTTGGTATTCAATTTTATTCGCGATTTTTGGTTGAAAGTCTTTTGTCCAAAAGTTTGATATTTGGCCATAATGTTCACTTTCATCTAGAGCACTCAAAGAATCCTCGATAGAAATATAAGTGGTTTCTATAAGAATTGAATCAATCAATTGATGCCAATTTTTGCAAACAGACTGTGCTCTCAATTTAGTCTTGAAGTCTAAACACTT
>JAQFZI010000218.1:0-20562 GCA_034695605.1 Eupelops occultus | reverse complement strand
CACTGTTTGTTTGGTGTTGAATAGATCTTCACATTTGTTATACAATGCTTTTAGATCCTGGGCTATTATACCCGCTGTTACATAGTGGGATACCCTGAAAAAATTATTAATAGATTTATTATATAAAAGTTACCAAACTAACTTCAAATTGATCGCATTCCTAAAGCTTCTTGGCAATCTCATGCTTGAAGCCACTGTCAAAATAAAAGGATTTCCATATTTTTCATCCATAAAACGAAACTTTGTATTCGGTTTAAAATTTTTTTTGAAATTAGTTGCCATCAATTCAAGTGGAACTTCATATAAAAACACTGCAGTATTACCCAGGGAGGTGTCGACTATCCATTTTTCTTCTGATAGGAGTTGTACGATAGGGGTAATAGTATTTTCCTTTTCTGCCTTTCTTCTAATTTTTTCAAAAATACTTTTCTCGATATTTTGGAGACCAATAAAAGATGGCGGAAATACCAGTTTGAAATTTAAATCAACCAGCTCTTTTATTGTGTTTACTTGTTCAATTGGAAACTTAATACTGAATTTCATGGTTATAAGACTTGATATTATTCGAGAGAGTATAACGCAACTGAGCAACCAGGTGCTGATTATCATAAAACCTTTAAGTTTTATTGAATGTTTTTTGTTAACTGGAAATTCTATCATGATTAAATTAATTGAATTAATTACCTAGTAAATTAACTAGTTAATTTACCTTGATCTGTAAGATTTGCAAAAAGGAAAAATATGACATCGTTCAATTTTGAAATTAAGCTCTTTTTTCGAACAATATAATTGTCTTTAATTAGAATTAGTATCAAAACCATAGCCAAGATTGAAATGAAAAATAGTGTGAAGGTAATTTTGTCAAATATATCAAAAAGGAAAAAATCTTGACTTTTCTGTTTATCATTGAATTGAACTAAAATTACAGATTCTTCGACATTATAGGGATGACTGAAATCAACGATATTTTGCTGGAGGGGTTCAGCTTGAATAGAAAATGGCGATGTAGTCATATCTGCCTCCTATTTATAGCAATTATATTAGATATTTAACAAGATAAAAATTAAATGTATTACATTGCGGTGTATTTTTCCAATCATCCCTGTCCAACTACCATTTTCTAAAAGATAGCCTGGTCCTTCTGGTACACCAGTTATATCGTAAGTGAAATTCAATGAACTAGCCAAATACTTTAGAAGATTACACTGTATACCCTGGTCACAATTGTTGTTATTAATGTGAATCCATGGCAAAATTGGATCAGCAACTAGCCTCAGGTGTTTAATCATTATTATTTAATTCTAACTAGAGCAAAATTACAAAAAAGAATGATAAGATATCGAAAACTAATCTCTTAAGACAAGAATAAATGTATATATTTTGAAGTTCCGTTTATGAATCTAGATAAAAATAGAAATATATACCATATTATTGAAAGTTTGAAAGTTGTTTGTGTAATACCATGAACAATCAATTAATAAACATCCGTGTATTTATATTAATGTTTTCATAAAATATCTTTTGATGTATTCTTGATTTTTATTATATGTTAATTAAATTAATTCAGCAATTCAATTCAATATATACAAGCATGTAATAAACAAGTATAATTTTATATTTGTATATCTTTTTCATTTATGTGTATTTTATAAATTCTATACAATTATTAATACTTATAAATGATTTTTTATAAACAACTTTTATTGTATTGATTTTATTGAGTTAAGTGCATATCTAATGAAATTGAATTATTCTAGGACATTTTAATTTTAGCTTTGATTAAAAGGCTTAACTCAATAAATAATCGTTTGTTTAAAACAGATGAAACAAACCTTTTATAATAAAAGTTGATACTACAGATGAGTAGAAACTGAATGGGTCTAGGACCGAGGAATATAGACTCTAGGTAAAGGTTGGTTTTAATATTCATTTATTTGTAAAATAAAAAAGTTCAAATAAGCAAGCAAGAATGGAGATAAACCAGACTATCATCAATAAAACCAAATTGTTTCGAAAAAATTCTCCAAGATTAATTGGATTCCAAACAGGATTTTGAATCAATTGTTTTGAATTTTTTGATTCTTTATTTAATTTATTCATTCGATAAATGATTTTAGTCCAGAAAGAATTATGATGTATTAAACCAGTTTCAATAACTTGCTCAAATCTAAATTAAAGAATTAAATTAATTAGAATTAAAAGTACGTTTTTAGATGCAAATTGATCTTACGCGAATTTCAATTCTTTAAAAATAATGCTTTTCTTTGGAATTAGACTAACAATTATTTGTTTAATATATTTAGTTTTAGAAATGAAGAATTGTTTTCTTTGCTCTAGGTAAGCTGCCGCGAATGCATCAGTTAATTCTCCTTGTAACATAATAATAGTCAAACCTTTGATCATGTCTTTGAAAATAACAGGGTGAATAATACCATTTGCTTTACGGTCGAAATCTAAGTTAAGTTTTTTTCTATAAACTTCTTTTCTTTCTTTTAATTCAATAAATGATTCAATTGGCACTAATTTAAATTTTCGAATTAAATCTAGGGTAAATGTACTTGTAGCTAGGTTTATTTCCTTGTGTTCAAGCAATTCTTTAAATGTTTGAATGATAGGAAGGGGTGTTTTAGTAAAATACATATTTAGTAATAAACTACTGAAGCATTTTGTAATTATATTGGTGAAAAATAACCAAAATATTACAACGATTATCAAGCTACTTATTTGCTTTCCATACAAAACAGAGCTATTTTCTTTTATTCTTGATAAATTTGTGAAAAAGTTTGAGGACTGATTGGTTAAACTGCTTATTATTTCCATTATATAACTTCTTCGAATGGTCTGCCTCATTCCAAATAGATACAACAAGATTAAATTTATGAAAGAGAAAGCTAAAAGGGATAACCATGTCTATATAGAAAAATTTAAAGGAACTTATTAAATATTACTTCTTTTTGAATTACCTGATTATCAAGTAGGATTTTGAAGCTGAAAAATGAATTGTCTTTGATAATTTTGAGACCAGTTACTAAATTAATAAGATGTGCTTCGTTGAAATATATTGGATAATAATCAAGCATGTGTCCTTCACCGAGTGCATATTTTGAAAGGGAGACACTTTTCTCTTTAAATGAACTCTGTATTTAATATAATTATTGTGTTTATAATTTATAATGTTCAAATAGAAATATTTTGAAAACATCAAGCGCAAACAAAATATTTTAATTAATATTACCTTAACAGGCTCATACTTGATATTGAAACATTTTGAGCACAGCAAATATTGTATCACGCTCAATTCATAACCGAAGATATGTTGCTTCAGAACCGAAGAAATGATAATTAGGTTTAAGATATAAAAAGTTAATACAAGCAGGGTTATTCATTTTTCACTATACTTTTAGAAGGAATTCAAAACCCCTGCCCACACAGCTATTAAGTTGAAAATGTGTTCATTGGAATTGAGACTAGCCTTGTTTTAAATTATACTTGCGCACTAGTTTGATACTTGCAACATTCGTATAATTAATTACCCTAAATAACTAAAAAGAACCATGCAAATTTTAAGCAAGAATGTGAATGCATAACTTTTGCATGGTTCTTTTCAGAGTTATTTAGGGTCATTAATTATATGAATGTCACCAATATAAAGTCACCAAAATTTATGAATGATGCAAGTTTGCTAGCAAGTATATTTTAAATAATAATTACCTAATTTTAATAAAAATTGTTTACTTACATTCAATGAAAGAACGTTAAGAGTAGTTCCGTTACCAAATCCTATACAATTGTTATCGCATGTGATAACTTGATTGGCTACTCCATAAGAAGTGGCTAAAATATTCAAGATTTTTTTAAACCTCAAATTATTAGCTGGGAACATTTTTTGTTGTTGATATAATATTATTTATAAAATAATTTAATATAAATTTATATTGTGAATAATTATTAATTAAAATGTTTCAGTTTAATTTCTTTAAAAACAAGTTAGACTTGAATCTATTAAAAAACTCCAGTTTACCAATGAACTTTATTGAAAGAACCAAAATAATCTGTTTGAAGAATATTAGACTCTTTATATTTGATTATGGATTTGTCAGTAAAGAAATATAATTTTCTTAATACTTCTTAATAATTATTTTAGAAATTAACTTTTGGTAGTCATTAAATATTAATTAAATCGTAGTAGATTTTATCGAGCATTAAATCTTGTCAGTAAAATATTATTCGTTATAACGTAATGAATGTTAATTACTTTTCAATAAAAAACTAAATTGGAAACATTCAATCGTAGAATCCTAATACCCAAATAAGACTTATGTCATTGTAAAACTTATAAGAGAATGAATTAGCTTGTTAAATTTATATCTGCTTATGGCAACATTCAAGTCCCGAAATGACCAAGGGAAAATCTTTGAAGAAAGTTTAATTTTAAACTTTAGTAAGAAACAAATTAGTCTTATTTCGATACTAGAGTTCTACACTTGAATGTTCCCTATTAAAAGTAATAACAGAAATTAATTAAACTTTATTATTTAGAATAAAGTCAGGGATGCGGAAGGGGTATAGCCTTAAGACCCTTCATATTTTTGGTCTTAAAAACTCCAATTTAAAAATTTGTAGGTTTGTGAAGCGGCCGGTAAATTTTTGGTAACCCCCCTTTTTGCTTTACGACTATGGGTTTACATTATATTCATAAACTCTCCTTTATGCTAATATTTTCGGATCTGCCTCCCTTATTTCGAGAAGCTTGCGCATCACTGAAAAAAGTTGAATACAAAATGCATTTAATTATTTTCTTCAGATTTTCGTAAACAAAACAATTATGAAATAATTTATGTAATTTCTAATTAGTTTTTTCATGAAAACATTTTAATTATTAATCAATAAGATTTTTTTTATTATAGTTCCACTGTAGTGAGCAAGTTCAAAATTACAGTAAATACTCACTTTCGGCAACCGTTAGGAGAATGGAGATACCCTTACCCTAACTGAATACTGCCTCAAATGAATATACGATCAAATAGATTAAAGTACTCATAGGAACAGCCGGAGCCTAGAAATTGCCTTGCTCCTAGTGGACATGCCAATACCGAATATTTACTGTATTTATAAAAATCTCTATTAGAAAATATGAAACACAAACAAACCAGGATATAATTATTAGTTTGAATGAACCAAACATCACTTGAAGTGAGATCACTTCGAATTTATTATGAATATCTTGGTTAATCTTAAACATTGGATCGCTTAAAGACATAATAATTGCCATTCTGTGATCTATGATTCCGGTAGAAAAATACTGACCAACTCTGAGAAGACAATTATGAAAAAATCATTTTTGAAAATAGTTAGATATCAGTGATGCCCAAGATATTCGAAATTGGGGTGGGGTGGGGTCCCAGTGCTAAAATGTTAGCATAAAATTTTTGTGATTGGTCAATTTTATTGCATTTTTCATTTGAATTGGTTTTTAGGCCATATACCTTGGGCACCCCTCGTTATACATTAATTATTTTACTTGAAATTGATTTGATCTCGGAAACTTTTAGCCAGCCTTCTGTTTATAGCTATAGTGAAAGCGTAGGGCTCTTTATATCTCTCTTTTATAAAATGAAATTTTGTCCCTTTTTTCAAATGTTTTTTGTGAATAACTGCTAACATTTTGAGCCCTATATCCGATAAAAATAGTGCTGTCCTTCCTTCTGAAACATTAATGAATATATTTTGGTCTTGATAAATCTGATAAATAAATCTAATTGTTTTGTCCCTGATCACTTTTTGTTTAATTTGTTCTAATAAGCAATTATTGTTAATATTTTTATGAATGCATGGGAATACCATGAAATTATTTGGAACGACTATGCTCATTCCTGAATTGATTACTTCCTCTAGAGTTTCAATTTGAGTTCTTGGAAATTTCAAGCTGTAAAATACTGTTAGTTCACTGGAAATTATCAAGGATAGTTGAACAGCGCTCAATAACCAAGAGGTCAGCAAAATAAGTGTTGCCAAGTTCACTTTAAAAAGTTTTCGAATTGAAATATCTGTAAAATTTTAAGAAAATTAACTAGCTTAAATAATATTACCACGGTGGGGTAATACGGTTCTTTAAAATTACCTTTCTGTAAAATTATTCCGATAAAATTATATATTAGCGAGCAGAAATTTTGGAAAAGATTTTCACTTGTTACTAAAAATTTATCCCCGTTCAAAGCTATCATGGTTATTAAAATTGAGATTAGAAAACTAAAAACAATCCAGCTAGTTTTGTCAAAAATATTGCCATGAAAGCTATCTGTTTGCCAGGTAGTATTAAATTGAGTCATTACAACAGCTTCGGGGGCAACGAAGTGATGGCTATAATCAACAATGTTATCACTGTATGGCACAGGATAAAATGTGGTGGGTGAGGCTGTCATATCTGCCTCCTAATAAATATTTTATTCAATTATTGTTTTAATAAATATTTTTAATAAATTATTTTAATATTACATTTCTGAGGAATCTTCCAGTTATTCCTGTCCATGTTCCATTTTTCAGCTTTATTTCTTGTCCATTTTGTCCAATGATAAATTGATAGGTAAAGTTGAGAGACCTAGCTAAATATTTAATAAGGTCACACTCAATTCCTACACAATCTTTGAAATGATTTGTGAAGACCATAAACGGTTTCTGGGTATTCGCAATCAGTCTTAAATGTTTCATTGCTCAGTTTGATCAGCAAAATATTTTATTTTCTCTGCTTGCTGAAATATATTATTCAATATTATCCAATATTTTCAATATTTCATATGCGGTTTACAACTTTTTAGATAATTGAACCTTGATAATTGTTTTTATTGATTAACATAATTATCTTGTTTTCTATTTCTAACAAAGAAATTAAATAATTATTTATTCAATTATTTATCAATCAATAAATTAATTGTAAGGTGAAAAATAAAGGTCTCAAATCAGTGATCCTTTAAATTTAAAATTAATACGGTCAGTCTAAAAGCGTTCTCTCACACAAAGAACTCAATAAATTGATCAACAAATAAATTTCTTTGTTTCTAGTCAAATAACTGTCTTTTATTGGGTTCTTTGTGTGGTTATGCACTAACTGTATCCACGTCAAAATAAAATCAATAGATGAAGAAATCTGCAAAATTTCATCAATAACAATTATTTAAGATAATTATTTTGTTTTCAAAACTATATAATTATTTTTATTGTAATTATTGATTAATATTATTCATAATAACTCTCAAAATGAAAATTTATTTCGAAATAACAAAATATCAATAATTAAGGTAAGAATTATTGAAATTATTATATAATTTTATTCATCATGTTATATGTTATAATCAGTGATGCTGAAGCTCTTAGAAATAGGGGAGGGTGTCTCATCCCACAAAAATTTTGAAAATGGGGTATAGGCAAGGTTAAGACGCCATTTTCTTCATATAGACTAAAGTTCTACCAAATTATTAAAAATTACTTTTACCTAGGTTAATGCCTAAATTATATAATGCAAAACTACATTGTTCACTAGAAACTATTTGTGAATATTAATTGTTTTAATGATTTTATTAAAATCAATTGATAGACTAGAAAACAATGACAAAATAATGTTTCCATTAATTGTTGCCAGGTCAAAAAACAAGATAATTATAACCTGTTATTAAATATGTACCAAATAATCAATATCATTTTTGCCAGATTTAATTATCTATAATTAAATATAAAATTCTTGGATGAAAAATAAGTTTTAATATTCGAAGGAAACTAGCAATTTCAAGTTTAATCTCTTTAAGGCTTCTAGCTTTATTTTATTAAAGTTAATTTATTAGCTAGTACGTTGTGTTCAAAGGACATCCCTGGAATTTTGAATAGTTGATAATGTCAAGACATTTAAGATTAGCATGCGGTTTGGTTAAGCCCTGGATTAACTTGATCAATAAAGACAAATACAAGTGCATTGGAATTCAATGTAACATGGTCAAATACATATCAAAGTCACTCAACTTTACTTATGAAATGGTTGTAACCAATGGAGCAGGTATTGAACTGGCTAACGGTACCTGGACAGGAATGACTGGCCTCATTCAAAATAATGTAAGATGTTTAAGACCATGCTAAAAATTTAAATAATATGCTGTGTGTTTACAGAAGGCAGATATGAGTGCCTCTCCATTACCTATGTTAGCCGACCCATTCCTACACAAAATAATTAGTTATAGCAATCAATTCGGTGCCGAAGAAACAGTGGTTTTGTTCCGATTCAATGAGAACCGGGAAAGTCTCGATTCTTTCATATTTGATATTTTTGACAAGGTGGTCACCACCGTTTTCTTCAGTTTATTCTTGGCCATGGCTTTTGTCATTTTATTAATTAATGACAAATATTTTTTAAGAAAAGAGAATTTATTTTTAAAATTGAATTATATTTTGTTCTTTTTATATGGAAATCTAATTGATCATGGTAAAATTTGTCCTTAGAAAACTTAATTGAAATTGTAATTATATTTTATCTTGATAGGAACCGAATATTTTAAGAATTATCGAGTAAAAATGGTCAGTATAATTGTGATGGCAACATGGTTGTTTAGCTGCAAAATAACATCTTGCTTAATATCGAGTGAAGTTAATATCAAATATACTCTTAAATTTCCAATTGATCAAGTTAACACCATTAAAGAATTATATGATTCAAATATTCATCTGGCTATACAACCATCATTCAGAAGTATGGAAAATATCAAGGACAAATTACTTGTTGAAAAAATTATGAGTAGGGCTCAGAAGGAAAACACTTTCGTTCATATCGCTGAAGCATTTTCTAATAAGAAGTGGATTACAGACACCGCTAATGGAAATACAGCTATATTTTCATATGAAGTTCCCCTCAAAATATTGCCATTAATTATGAAAAATCATTTTAAACCGAATACTAAGTTCCGTTTTATTGATGAAAGATATGGATTACCTGTCCGCTTAACTGTTGGTATTAGTACACGCTTACCAAGGAAGTTTAGAGATCAAATTAATCACAGGTTAACATCAGGAATGCACAAGGTCCTTTTTAGATTTTCCCAAGAGGGTTATCAGCTCACGACTTTAGGGTAATATTTTGAAAATTCCGCTTGTGCATTCTTGATCAACATGCTAAATTAATGAATAAAACATTTATTACTTAAATATAACTTTTAACCTGTTTATTCTGTTTATTCCAGAATATCAAGATACATTTCAACTGGCATAATTGATATGGAATTGAAATTAAAAGTTCTCAATAAATCTGGAAAATTTTTCGACACCAAGCAAACTGTCCGTTCTTCTTTTGAAATAATATCCCTAGAAATGTTATCAGGGTTATTCAAAGTTGTATTTATTTTATGGGTTTCTTCCCTTATTTTGTTCATAATTGAAATTTTCTCATCTTTATTATAATATTGCCTTACCTAGTATAAGTGGGCTAAAATTGAACTAGTACTTCATTGTATTTATGCTAAAACTCATTCAGACTTTGCTATAAATTCATTGTACATTTTCAATCTATCTATAAAATATGTAAAAATTGGTTATATTTGGTAATGTAAAAACCTGAAGCTCAATTTCAAATGGAATAAACTAGATCAATACATTCGCACAAAATTCACTTGAAGAAGCTATTTTTACTTGCGTTTCTGGGGTTTTGCGGTCAAATGAAACCTAACCAACAAAACTTCATTTTAACGTGGTTTTCCACTAGAAGATTTCATTGTACAATAACTTTAATTATACTACAAAGGAGGATAACAACGGCCAATGGGAATCGTGTACCTCGTGAACTCCAAATAAAACATATGCAAAAAGATAGAGGAGGACAATCTCATCAATTCATAAAATTATCATTTTTCCTTAGCCCAGTGCGTTTAGCCGCTAGAGGGCTTCAAAGATGAAATTTCTAAGTAGCTAATTTTAACAATTAATACATCGATTCTAACGAAATATGCACGCTAAATCGATTGGTGAAGATTAAAAAGTTGTATCCTTTACGGTTTCTGAGTAAATGCCATTTTTGGTGAAAATATTTAGTTTTTTCATTATAAATCAAAAACTGTGTCTGGTATTCTCGTATGAACGGCGCCATTCTGGCCATGAAATACGCCGAAGAAAACAACTATCGATTCAACGCTAAGTTGTTGGCATTTATTGTCAGCCGACTTCAATGGTCTTATATTGAGAATGACTCACATAAATGGGCGGAAAGAATACAATCCATGGCTTGGGCTAAAAAACTAGACATTCGCCCGAAGATCAAAGGTCGTCAACTCTTAGGCCAATATGATGTCGGCCTTATCGGCGATTATTCGGCGGAGTTCTTCCAATTGGGGAACTTTGAGAGCCTTATCATCGAAAATGATTTGACGGAAAGCCTAATGGGTTATCGATTGGTGGTTACTTTGGAAAGCTTTATCGACGAGTTGTCAATAATGGTGGGAATTGAGAGGCAATTCTTCAGAGCTGAAGTCATATTTCAACGATTGCCGGAGTTTATGGTTAGGTTGAGTCCATTTGTCGTCATTGAGCTTAAAATTGTCAACAAATATGATGAGTTGTTTCTCAATAATGACTTTCACGACATAAACCTCTTTAAAATGGATGAATATTTGAATACCATTATTGATATCGATTTAGCCCTCCTTTGCAAAGATCGAAACGTTACTGAAGTGGCGTATATTATGGCTTTCCTCCCATTTGTTACATATCTGGCAAATGAGGCAATGACTGCCCTAAAGTTCAATGTAATTACCAGAATTGGTTTTGTTTTCATCGCCCGTTACACGTATAGAATGTCGTGGGCTCTGTTGGACAGCGGTATACACCATAACATCGAATGTTATGCGACAACAATAGCCGATTTCAAACGGGCTATAGATGTTTATGGAAGACAGGGTGTCGACGAACAGCTGATAATCGCTCAGATGAATGAAATGGTCGTCCCGACAGTTGTGGGAGGAGCGGTCGAACTGTTGGTCGGGATTTCAGTGGTAGTCCGAAGATTTGCACACAAATTTTATAATATCGAAGTCCCGACTTTGGCCTATCAGTGGCACAGCCTATACTTCGCACTGATTAGAGATTACTCGTTTTTCTTCTGGAGGCCGTTCTACGACATTGAGGTCAGAAGTTTCAAGTTTTTGATGACTATTGAGGACGACCTCAATTGGGTATTGAATCAGTTGCGAAAATTCCACAAAATTTATGGCTCAACGGATCCGCTCACTCTTCTAACCAAAATTGAAGTCGTCCTCAACGACCCGACCTACGCTTTCATCGAGTTTTGGGGGCCGAGGGATGAGATACTTATGGAAGAGCGACGAAATGATGCTGTGAAAAAGAAGGGCCCGAAGATAATCCTCGCTTTGGGTCAGGTATAGTGATTTCATGCCATTTATTTGATAATTATTTAACACTTTTTCGAATTAAAATACATTCTGTTCTAAATTTTTATTTCATTTTGAAAATATTGTTTATTTTTATTATTTTTAATTATAATTTCATTACTAATTGTATAAAAACATTATAATTACATCACTTCTTAATTTTTATGCCCTTTAAAAACTGGTGGGTAGGAATGACGGACGCTGACGTAACTCCTTCGCAGGGCTTTCCCTATGAACATATGATAGGCTTTTATAGCAGACGTTTTATACTTCACTTGTGTTCTAACATTCATTGAATGCAGTCGTCATTCGAATTGTAATTTAAGTAATAAAAGTCTTTGCCTTTAAATCTGTGTTTAAATCATTAATAATTGAGCCATAATTAAAGGACTAATTGGATTCCAACCCAAAACCACTGATAAAAGGATAGTTGGCGTCCATCAATGGGGGTTAAAAATTTTTAACTTTCACTATTAGATTCAGGAAGCTTGTTTCAATCAGAAATGACTTATAACTTGCTATTATTCATTTTTAAAAATTTTCAAATTTGACGCCCTCTATCGCAAAAATGCTTTAGAATTGGGAAAGGTGACTGTGATATAAAATCAATATCTTGCCTTCCTCTATTAATTGGCATACATTTCATCTGGTTGTACGAACAAGTAAATTTCCAATAGAGGGCGTCAAATTTGGAATTTCTAAAAAATGAATAATGACAAATTTCATATCAATTCTAATTGAAACAAGTTTCCTGAATCTAATGGTGAAAGTTAAAATTTTTCTAACACTAACGGTTTTTGATTTATAATGAAAAGAACTAGATATTTCCACTAAAAATGTCATTTACTCAAAAACCGTACAAGATACAACTTTTTAATTTTACCAATCGATTGAACGTGCTGATTTTAGTTAGAATCGATGTATTATTTGTCAAATTCAGCTACTTTAAAATTTCATTTTTGACCCTCTAGCGGCTAAACGCAATAGTCTAGGGAAAAATGGTAATTATATGAGATAATGAGATTGTCCTCCTCTATCTTTTGGCATATGTTTTATTTGGGTTTCACGAGGGGCAAGTTTTGTTATCCTCCTTTAGTTTATTTTGAAAAAGTATTTTTTAATTAATCTTTTATTATAATGATTATCAAGGTAGAACTATTGCAATGACGAAACAAGAACAAGGTGGAGAGTGGTGGTAATTTTTTACTTTGCCCATAAATTAATATAAAATTCATGAAAACAAGAATTTTTAGCAATTTTAAGGCAATTTTAAGGCATTTTTGAGGGTTTTTTAAAAAGTCATTCCTTAAATCCCTTTAGAAATCGATGACCTTGTGCATAATGACCCTGCTTTATAATGTTGTTTAGAGTATATAATCTAGGAAATTATACTTAAGAAATATTTCATAATTGTGTTCAACAACAAACAAATATTTTGAAAAAAATATTAGCAAAACAATAAATATGAAACATTTATCATTTAAATTATAACATGGTAAATAAATTTACTCAATAATGATATTCACTAATGCATTCTAGTTTGTTTTCTTTCCTATTCAGGTCAAAATAATATTATGTTTATATAAAATGAAATATTGATTTCAAAATATGAAGCCTTAAAAGCTTAAAAAATTTAAATATATTTCAATTATATTGTGTTTGAAGTCTGTATAAAGTCTGCAGAAAATGACTTCTCGTTTAACTCGAATTAAAACTTTTGTCAACAAAAATAATCAAAAAACCTTTGATATCGAAGCCAACCTCAGGTCATGGGGTCTGATTGGACACCAGGCTATTCAGAGAGAGGAAAGTCGTGCCACACAACTAATGTCTTTTGTACGTAAGAAAATCTTTTGGCACAGACTTCGACTACTGATTCTATGGCTATTAGTATTGAAACTCTTCTATTCCTGTTCTCTTCCTAATCACCACTATTTGGTCTATTATTTCGGTGATGTCTCCGGTTTTATGGGAATACCTAAACTGGAAATGGGTTTAATGATGGCGTTGTGGACATTACCCGGTCCTATATTAATATCCCAATTCATTAGATATAAGAACACTAAACGTATGCAAAGTTGGGTCAGAATATACGATATGTTCGACAATAATGTGGTCGAAGGTTTTAATCATAATATACTTCAGAAGACATTTAATGATAATCAGATTCGACGCAAATTCCGAAAACGAATCACTAAAACTAAAGTCTTGTTCCGTTGTCTCATGTCTGGTGCCCTGATCTCAGGTTGCGGTTCCATTGTCATGGCTTTACTCTATAGATGGCCACAAGAATATCGACAATCATTTATCTCATATTTCTGGTCAATAGTTAGCGTTCTTTGGATTTATTTGAATCAGAAGTCAATTAAGTCGTGTCTAATAATATTCAATCAAATCTGTTATTACATTACTTTGAGATTCAGGAAAGTTGACCTCAATCTGAAGCACCTGCTGGCCAACTGGGACAAGTATAACAAGACCAACAATCGTAGACTTGTGTCACTTCTTAGAGAACACGACGTTATCAGTGAACTGACCTTTAATTGCAACAAATTCTGGACTCTATTCATTATAACCAATACTGCGATCAAAATTCCTCTGCTTTTGCTGGTAATTCATACCACCCTGTTTTATGAGCTCTCCTTCCCTGGTCGGTTAGTCTCTACATTTATGATGGCTTCGATATTCCTCTACACAACTCTCATTTACTATTCTGCAGCTCAGGTCGAATATGAGGTAATTATTCGTTAAAAACAATATTATTATATTTAAAAATTTATACCTTTCTATAGAGTCGTCGAAGTTATCAAATACTTAACTCATTTTCAATGAAACGAATGTCAGTTCAAATTCAATACAAACTCCTGAATACTATTCAAAAGATAAGCACTCATAACATTGGTTTTGATATTTATGCCGTCCATACTATCACTTATTTGAGATATTTTGAGGTAAAATAATATTTCAATTTACAAGTTGCTTAAATATGATTCTAACTAGATGATTATTGCGGCCGCTTTTGGTTTCCTCATGGTCATTGGCTTGAAATTTAATGAAATGCAAAAACTTTATGTTAAATGATTTTAATACAAAATACACTTAATATTGATTTATCCTGGTCATTTAAATATGCTCATTTCAATAAAGGATAAAACATGGTTCATTATAGAATATTTGATCCTAGCACAACACAATTATTGTCAAATAAATGAATTAATGCGGGCTATTACTTTGAATTTATTTTGAACATCTAGGTTAATCTCAAATAACATTTTATATAAATTTGAGAAATGTAAATTAAAATTTCGATTAAAAATAATAATAAACAATTAGTCCATGCTAAAACTAATAATTTGAATAGACTCAGAAGCATTTCAATGTTAATTACATCGAATTTATTTTGAGCATCTTGGTCCAGCATAAAAAATGGATCGCTTGATGCTAAATCAATTTTCAATTGCTTATTTATAATCCCAGTTCCAAAATATTGAGATACTCTGGAAAGACATATTTTTAATAATATTGTTTCAATAGTTATAATAGTTTACTTGAAATTAAGTTGATCCCGGAACATTTTCGGTAATCTTCTGCTCGAAGCTATTGTTGTCACAAAAGGTTTGTCATATCTTTCTTTAATAAAACGAAATTTTGTTCCCTTTTTCTGTAGCTTTGCATAAATACTAACTATTAGTCTGAGGAACACCTCAGACAAAAACAGCGCTTTCTTTCCTTCAGCAATGTCCAGGACTAATTTTGTATCACTGAAAATTTGCGAGGCAAATTTGATTGTTTTTTCTTTTTCAGCTTTTTGTTTGATTTTTTCTATAAGACAATTATCATCGTAGCAAGATAATCTCGCAAAATTATTTGGAACTACCAGACTCATTCCTGAATTAAAGACTTCTTTGAGGGTTTCAATTTGTGTACTAGGATATTTTAGACTGTACCATACAGTTATTTCACTAGATGTGATTGTTGATAACAGAAACGCGTAAATTAACCAAGAGCTCATCAAAATAATTGCTGTAGTGGTGAACTTAAAAAGTCTTCTGATAGAAAATTCTGCATGTTCAAGTGAAAATAATTCTATTCATGTTATTTTTATTAGAAAAAATCTGAATTACCTTGGCGTAATGTTGTTCCTATTAAGTAATAGGTTATAGAAGCGATACTTTGGATTATGTTTTTGCTTCTTAGCAATAATTTATTTCCACTTATTGTTATCATGGTGATTAAAACTAATATTGAAGAAATAAATGCTAACCAGGTAGTTGCATCAAATAAATTTTTAGCATTAAAGCCCTCTGTTTGCCAGGTGCTATTGAATTGAGTCAATACACGAGTTTCTGAAGCAATGATGGGATGAGTAAAATCAAGTATTTTATCAATATATGGATCAGGGTCAAATGGAGTAATATAACCTGACATGTCTCCTTCCTAAAAATAAAGAATTATCACGGTTATCTTAAATAACTTTTCAAAACAACATGGCATAAATTTACATTTTTAAGAATTCGTCCGGTAATTCCGAACCAGGTTCCGTTTTTAAACTTATATCCTGATCCATCTGAATCCTTAATAAACTCATAAGTAAAGTTGAGTGATCTAGCTAAATACTTGATAAGTTCGCACTGAATACCGACACAATCCTTAAAATTCCTTGTTAATTCTATCCAAGGTATTATTGTATTAGTGAGGATTCGTATATGTGTCATTGCTCAAATAAAACAAGATAACCAAGATTCAAATTTTAATAAAAAATTGTCTCTTATACAATTCATTTGACCTATTTTACTAGATGATCATCTTATTAAAATTGATATTTGTATGAAATTGGGAAATATAAATAAATTATAACTCATTTCAATAAAGATTTAATTTGCTAGTATCGATTAGAATTTGAATAGAATTTGAATAGTATTTGAAAAGTATTTGAATAGAATAAATAAATTCCAAATGAAAAATACAGATCATCTCAAATATATTTGATATTTATTTAAATTAATTTATTCCTTCATTACATTTAAAAAACATTTTTATGAATAATCGAAAACATTTTTATTCAATAAACTTTAATTAAAACCATTACCTTTTACCATTTTCTTATTTATTTTTATAGATTCAGTTCAGTGATACCCAAGGAGGTATAGTCTAATTTTTTGGTTTAAAGGTAGCCCCCAAGGAAAAAAAATTATAAATTTTTCACACACTTGTTTAAACAGGTTTTTAACATTAGCCTAAGGGAAGTAAATAAGGCTATACCATCCCCTATACCCGCGGTTTGCAAAATTTTTAACATAAACTCTCACTGTTTTGAAGAGCTTGGGCATTCGCGTCTATTCCAGTACCTTGCAGTATTTTGAAAGTGGTTGTATAGCCTAAACACCTTCTAGTTTTTTGGACAACCTAATTTCAAGTAGCTTGTTCATGCACAGTTTTAACACTCTGTAGAAACAGTATTAAAACAAATAAATTGATAAAATGTAATAAATTCGAATTTTATCTTGTTTAATAAAATATTAAAATTATAATTTAGTTTTTATTGGGAAAGTTAAGCAGCTAATAGTAACAAAACTAGGTCTATTAAGCCTTTAATCTAACAAATCAATAATAATTCAAATTCAATTAATCAAACAGGGTTATTCACATTCGGTTGCTGATTCACCATTTTTGTTGCGGTCATTTGAATGTCCTTGATGTTCAAATCTCCCGTTGGAAGAACATAACTGTCGGAAATGACCGAGAACTTATTATGGTTTCCAAAGAATACCTTGATTTTATTATTGCCCACTCCTTGGAGCTCCTCTCCCAAAATCTTGATGTTTTGTCTCATCTGTTCACTCATTCCTGACCTTTCCTCAACAAGAAGTGCAAGATCAATAATTTCCGTTTCATCATTTTCATTTGGATCAAATTCTTTTTCATCAAATTTGATGGTGAAATTTGTCAAGGACAAAACCTTTGCAGTAATTTTCTCGAATGATTTACATTCAATTTTAGTTGGTTTAGTAATTATATAGGTCAATTTCTCGATATCATCTTCGTGTACATCACTTGCTTGAAATTGTTCTGGGACATCCTCTTGAAAATTGCCATCATTTGAAGGTTGGTTTATTACTCCAATTAGATTTGTGGTAAATCTATTAATATCATTTTGATGATCATGGTGGTCATGTTCATGGTGGTGATGATTGTGGTCTTCTTCATTGTGTCCTTCCTCCTCACAGTCATAATCAGGCTTAGGGTTGAGCGCTGATTCAATTGCATTTATGCCTTTGTCAACTATAATTTGTGTGGCTTCAATTGCCGCAACTTGACCGTAACTAGGTGCAACACTAGTAGGTTGAACTTGGCGTATTGGTTGATTATTTGCCTCAAGCAAACTATTGGGATTTGTCGGAATTTTAGGCTTTTTCACCATTTTATACAATCCCCAGATATAACACTCTGGTTCCATATCATTAGTTAAAGCCATTGTCAATTGATTGATCGTGGCGATTTTTGAGAACCTTAACTCGGGAATTTTAATTGGTTCTTGATAAAATCCCTTTTCATTATTGCCTAATTGGGCGTATGTGTTGTCTCCCATCGCAAACAACACACCTTTTGATGTGAGAGCAAGGGTATATAAGTTGGCTGCTTTAACTTGGATTATATCGGCATGCATAAGCAAGGGGGTTGGGATAGTCTTATGTGAGGCATGACCAAGCTGGCCATAACTATTGTCACCCCAACCATAAAGGTTTCCATTACTGAATAATACAACTGAGTGGAATGATCCACATCCAACTTCAATTATGTCCGGTTCCAATAATTCTGTCAATTTTGGTATTTTGACCTCTCTCTGAATTAATGGCAGTAATGAAGGCAAATATCCGGTGCAAAATAGCCAGGATGCTGAAAAACAGCCGGAGAAAGTGAATGAAGGCTTAACCGCTTCAGGCAATACAATTATTCTATAAGCAGGTACAATTGGACTTCCCTTAACTACCTTTTCCCCATTGCCAATCTGACCAAGCTTATTATTACCCCAAATAATTATATTATTCTGCATGGTAATAGCCATGCAATGACCAAAGCCACAGGCAATTAGTTTGAAGCTTTCATAAGGGTCTTTTTTACAGCTACAACTGGGACAGCATGAACAACAATGGTATGTTGTAACTATATCTTCCGGTGTACTCTTGGACACTCTGGCTGGTACCGGACCTTTTGTGATCTTCAGACGCTCTGGGACAAATATATGTTCTGTTTTGCGCGGTGACACCTAGGATAAATTATTTTAACCTTATATTAATGATATTGCGATATAGAAAAGGAGAGGAATTCAGGGAATATTCCTATTTTGTTCAAGACAAGCCATTTTTTGACAAGATTTACCTCTTCGTTTTTATCAATTTATTTTACTTGAACCTATTTTCGCAATTTTGTTAGAATTCATTAAATAAATAAATACTTGTTGAAAGTTATTCCTTGCCCAAGGGGAGGGCTAGTTTTGAATCGAAACTGGGGGTACCTCCAGACCAAAATATACCTGTTGATAGTTATTCCTTCCCCAGCCATAAACTCTTCTCCCTGGCCGACCCAATCCGTCAGTTTCGCCTGTGAGGGCCAGAATGTGATAACCAAATACATTGTTGACAACACTGTATGAGTAAGCGAAATCAATTACGCCTTTCTGACACAATTTGATAATTTTGCATGATCCATTATTGATCAAATGGTAGACATTATCATCTTTGGTGACAATAACCGCTTCATTCTTCAAGAATACGCAAGCATACTTTATTTGAACTGGCTTAAAAGTTTTGTTGTATTTCTTAAAAAGTTCACAATATTGTAAATTTTGCATTTTAACTAGAATATACACTAGAATTTACTTGCTATTCAAGTAAATATGTGAATTCAATTACTATTATCTCTCATCTCAAAAATTTATTGTTAATTTCACCAAAAATTAACTATTCTTCTAAAAAAACCCAAATCAAATGTTACCTATCTCATATCTTTGATTTTATTGAATTGTAAAAGTTTAGTATCAATAATAAGAGCATTGCTTTTATATTTAGATAAATGTTATTGTTATGGTGACAAAAGAATTTACAACTTATTTATGCTTCTGATCCAAGTTATCTAGTTACAAATGAATTTATAATTCTATTGACCCAGATTTCAAAGTCTCGTATTTAATTATTAGCACGGTAATAAGTTAATGTAATCAATAAATTTAATAAAATTTTGATTTTCTAACTGATAAACAAACAATAAAATGTTGAACCAATTAAACATTTAATTAGGCAATAAACAAGATAAAATTGACATAATTGTCTCCCAAATTGTTAAAGATTAATATTTTAGTTATCGATCAATAAAACAGTCTTTAAAAACTTGAATTATGAGATAAAACTAGAAAGGTATGAGTAAATTTGATAAATCAGCTCATATTTAATCAATACAGTGATGCCAAAAATGGATCCAGACAAAATCCCACTTAAACTGAACCCACCAGGAGCGCAAAGAAAAACGACAACGAAATGCATTAATTTAATGGTTAAAATGTTTTAGAAAACTCTCCTGACTTCTCCTAGACTAAAAATCTAGGCTGGAGTTTAGGACCTCTTGGGCACTCTTTGAAAATAATCAAGAATTTTTAATGTAATGATTAATGTTTATCTTTTAGCTGTATTTTATATGGGAATAACATTTGTTTAAACACACCTGTATATTAATTTCCTTGTGTAACATTTTCACCTTGTTTGTTGCCAACAATGGAGAGAAGCCGTAAAAATTAAAGTTCAAATGTTAATATTGTACTCTTATAACAACTCAATTATTTTATCAATAATTAATCAATGCTCAGATTTTGACATTTTAATTCACCTTATATTCCAAAGACCAAGTTACTTACATTCTAGGCCGGTTATAATCATACCACTTATAATCACTTTCGGCTATAATCACTGTAATATGAAAACACCGGCCGTTCTTATGAGTGCTATAATGTTAAAGATGTTGTATATATTCACTCGGATATAATCACTAATCGGTTATAATCACCCAATTTTCAGCGCACGTGTAGTGTAAATGCATTTCTTTATAATCACAAAACTGTAAACTTTTTGACAAAAAATATTTAAAGTATTGTTTT
>JAQFZI010000217.1:0-20573 GCA_034695605.1 Eupelops occultus | reverse complement strand
GAATTCAGCCATCAATTAGTGTTTCTAATGAAACTCATTAAATAATTGTTTGATTCGGAGCTCCTATGGCCTCAATGTTTATCATAAGTAAAGAGCAAAAAACAAGCATGCTAATTAAACACATTAATAAATTATTAGTTTTCGCAATCGATTTCTATGACATACAAAGTATTTAATCAAAATTTAGATCTTATCGTATCATCAAAAGTAGTAATCATTAATTATAAACCTGTGCTCACAAAACATTATAATAATTATTAATTTTTTTTTTTACATAAATGTCGAAACAAATGCTTTAAATAACGAATAAAATAATGGTATGTATGAAGAAATTTATGTCTTCCGGGCATTAATACCATAAAAAAAATGTTAAGTTTACGAAAGAATCGAATTTCTAAGAAAAGTCAAGAAATAGAATAAAATATTTTTGAATTTTTTTCTTTTAAAAGCAATAAATCCTAAATATATGAAACAAGAGAAAGAATTATAAGTGAAATAAAGCTAACAATAAGTGAATGAATAGAAATCTCTGATGTATTGAAATAAAATCAGTATTTTATTCAAAGAAAAAGTTGTGTTTGAAGAACAAAATGAACATAATTTTCATTTTATACTTAAGTATCGAATGTAATGTAAATTCAAACAAATTTTGGGTAAAATCTCTTAAAAGATAAGTAAATTCGAAAACTTTTTCTTTTGTCCGAAAGAGTCAAATGATGTTCAAAGACTAGAGACACAGCTTTTCATGTTTTCCCAGAATCAAGCGCTCAAAAAATTGGACACAAGGGCTGTGCTATCAATTCTACTTCATATAAACGACACAATAAATGGCTTTTTCTGTTCATTTCAATGCATAATATATTTTATATCTTTTTCATTCTTAACTCATTTATTCCAAGACTTTTATTGCAACCAATTATTGGAACAGTTGTTAACAACTCTTCATAAAGTTTAGACCAAAACTTCAGTCATTTTAAAAGTTTTCATATTTTTGTGTCAAATAATTTATGCAAAAATATGTTAAATCAGTCGTGAAATCGGCTTTGATTTTGATTGAGAGCTAAAAACTTATAAAATAAAAACCAAGAATAGGTTGGAAAGTATTTTCAAATTATGTTCATTTCATTCCATATGTAACTCAAAGGGATTTTTATTTCTCAGAAGAGAAAGACATTCAGCTATCGATCGCTAAAATACTCCATAAAAGTGGTATTTATCGAAGAAATATAAACATTTATATGAAATATATTCAAATTCAAACACAAATACGTTTATTACTCAAAATATTTTGAAGACTCAGCAATAAAATTATGCAAAAACTGGTAAATATGTCTCAAATTCAGAGAAAAACTGAGTCTCGCATTTATATCACAACTCAATTTGATCCACATTTGTATGGCTTGTCTAAGAAGATGGCCAGTGGGGGCTCACTCTTCAAACTTATTAAAATATGTAAATTCTAAAATATTTGCCCCAAATATGTCTAAACTAAGAAACTTCTTGGAAGTAAAATCTTCTAAAACATTATAAAAATTTAGTGACGGAAGTGAATGTCAAGCAATAAATTTTTTAATGTTATCCTAATATAAACTGAGGATTAATTTAATGCAATAAAAAGGGTATAAAATTTTCAATAAGTTTTAATGTTTTTCCATTGAATTTTGATTCTTTCGATTCAACTCATAATGTTTTAAACATTTTATTTCTTTTAGTTTTTAACACATTTTTATACAAACCTCTCCTTAATATTAATGGAGGCATCAAATAAAAGGGTTATGAACTGAGAAGTAAAATAATCTTACACATATTATCAAATGAGAACATTAGTAAAACAACCATGCTAAAAAGTGTGAAAATTAATTAAAATTTTTCCATAAAATTTGTTAACTAATAAAAAAAAGATTAAATAAAAATAAATTGAAGTGAACTCCAAATCTGAGATGTTTTACCATAAAAAAAGTGAAATAAGTGATCCGAATAATTATTTATGTAAATAAAGACACGAACTCTACGGCAATAAATTAGTGAATAGTTTTCTCTTTTGGTTCTAATTTATTATTCTTTAAATTTTATTTACAACTGATTAGAGACTAATAAATGGATTTAAATTTGAAAATAACATAAAATAAGGTTTAGAATTGAAATTAATGTATTGAAGGACTGGGTTTGTGGCGCAACCGAATCATTACCGGGTAGTGAAGGTCTGTCTCGTAATGAGAATCGAGTGCTGTCTCAACGAAATTTCTATTCAATTCATAAACTAATTGGTCGTAATTTTCAATTATCTCGAATTCAAATTTTTCTTTCGCTAATTCGACAAAACTGTTGAAAGTCGAACCTCGAGTCGGCGCTAATAATATGGCGATACCTGTGCTCTTCAATAATCTAAAGATTGTGTCCACTAATAGATGACGACTTTTGTCGAAGTAAAGACAATCCGAACAGAATATTACATCGATTAGGTTATAGAGATCGTTATAATCTGAGTTCTGTCCCCAAACCAGTTGCCGGCACTCGACTGTTGACTGCAATCGATGCCTATTTTTCTCAACTATTGTTCTGACGTTAGAAATACATCTTTGGTTACCATCTGTCAGAATGACTCGTTTGGCGGTCACCGACACAGCGATGACCAAAGAACACAAACAAGTCATTCCTCCCCCTAACTCGAGGACAGTCTTATTTGAGCACAAATTACTATTTTTAAAGCTATAATAAGTGAGTACTTCTTCGGAGGGCCACAAACATACGTTTCCCGTATTGTCCATTGAATGCAATAATTCATAAATCGGTATCCTTTCGGTCAATAGCTTTATGTCGACAACTGTTTGGCCGAAAGACTGAAACGATTGGTTCCAAAGTCTGCATTCAAACCATTTTCCGTCTAAAAGATGATTATTTTCATGAGATTCAGTCGAGTCATGTGTTGAGTCATGGGATGAGTGGTTGTCATTAATTTGTTTAATCTTGAGTTCAATTAAACCAAATGAGTCGAACCGACGGACAGAAGCCGAATGTTGTTTGGATTCTTCATCATCTTCTTCTGAGGTCGACTTTTGGTGAAGTGCTTTTGAAAGGAGATTCCAACGCAGTCTGGCCTTCGGTGTCTTCTCCTTTTGGCAGATGGCAGGCATTCGGGTCAACTCATTGACCAATTCTTCATCAGTTCTATCGGTACTTTCATTAGCCATTCATTGGACTTAATCTCAAATGAAATGACATTAAAATCGAGATTAAAATCACTTAAAAACAAATTTATTTCAAAATTCTAAATAAATTCAATAAAACATAAGAAAAATCAATAAAATCTAATCCAAAATAATTTCAAATTCAAATAAAATCAAAGAAATATAAGACTTGAAAAACAGTTTAATTGAATTATTTAAATAAAATTAAAATTCAAATCCAATTCACTTTTAAATTGATTACAGATTTAAATGACATTTGATTCTCAAAAATTAGTAAATAAACCAAAAATCTGATCAATAATTACAAAAATTCAATACAGAGTTCGCCACAGAGTCAGCCACTAAAGTCAATTATCAAACCCAACTTGATCATTTGGTTTATTTCATCTTTTCTTTTGATTTTCACAAAAACCCTCGTGAAAACAAATGAATCGCTTTTTAAAATTTAATTACAATAATAACCAAACAATTGGTTTTCAGTTATATTTGATTCTCCAACTGTTGGCTATCCATACAAAGATCTGTTGATCCAAACTTAAGTTAAGTACAATTTGTTTGATTAAAATGAGTGAAAATCCGATTGAAATACAAAAAAGAATTTTAAAAATGACCGAGACATGTAAGCAAAGATTGGATGACTCGGCTAAAGAACGGAACCGACAGCAAAAGTCAGTGAATAAGAGTTGCAAAGATATTAATGAAGTGACGAAAGAAAGGACAGCCGCTGACAAAGAGTTGGTTAATATAAAGAAAAACCAAAATGTCTTCAAAAAAGTTGTTTTGGACTATCTTTGCTGCTGTTGTTGTCAGTGCTGTAAAGACTGTTGTGAAGACAAAACAGAACCGGTTATCATCGTTAACACAGGAACAACTGAGAGCGAAGAACCTGATCCGGATGAAGACACTGTAAATAGATTATGGCAACAGCGCTATGAACCTAAGAAGACACTTATGGAACAGATAAACGATAATCTCAGACAACTCCATGAAAAGGCCAACGAATTCGAGGCTAGAATCGACTCCGAAAAAGAGATAAAAAAAATCGACAAAATAGCGAAGAAAGAGACAAAATCTTTAAAAATATCAACAGAAAAGATTAAAAACATTCAAACTAAACCTTAAACCTTTTTCTTAAGGGAAAACATTGATTTCGAGTTCTTATTTGATAAATAAAATCTTGATTTTTGTTAATTTTGATCCTAATTTTATTTATTTATTAATTTTTGTTTGTTTTAAATTTAATTAAAAGACAGGAATTTTATTCAAATTTATTATTTGTTATAATAGTTTTTTGTTTGTTTAGTTTAAACAAATTAAGGCCTCTTTTGAGAGTAAAGTTTTTTTAAGACAGACTTTTTCTTAACTTTTCTTTAATACTGTGAAGTACTTCGAGAATAAGTACTAATAGAGAATGAATTAAGCAATTCATGAACTCATTCAACACTTTTTTCTTTAAATCTTTACTCTTATGTATGTATTATGTAATTAAATATTTCTTTATCTTAACTATAAGTTTGTTTCAGAAGAGAAAACTTTTGACTTCTAGTAATTCAAACAATTTTTTTTCTAATAATCGGTGAACTTCTCGTTGAGTTTCGCTTTCAATTCAATTATAAGTTGAGTGAAATTATTGCTTTTCATTTAAATCAAAGCAAAGCATACGCTTCGATGCAATCGATTTGTTCCCTTAATTGTTATTAACAAATGACACAAACAATAGAAATGTATTCAACACTTTCGACAAAAAAATAGATCATTGCTTTAAAAGACAACTTTCAAATTGAGATAAGTATTAGAGATGTCTAACCACAGGTGAATACATTAATTTATAAAAACTTTAATTGCACACCTTTGGTTGAACATTGTCAATTTTTTTTAAATCATTAGCACTCAATCTTTATCATTGTATTCAACTTAAACCTCTCTCTTAAAGGAAAACATTTTTTGCAAATTGAAATAACATTGATTTCTAATTAGATGTCATTGGAGTTAATAATGCGATACTTTTTCAAAATGACATTTTTTCATTGAATTCCAAGATATTTATTGCTTGATTACTATTGAATGTCTGACCGATTAAAAAGCTTTGAATTAAATGGACGAAAGTGTGAACTAATTTTCTGTTCATATAATTGTAGAGAAATTAAAATTTTAATTTCGATCCGATTTCGAGCGAAACGTCTAATCAAAAGCAATTAAAATTCAAAATCAAAGAACTTTGAGTTTGTGTCCATCAATTTATATGTTTATCTAAGACTAGAAATTTAAATTCAAATTCAAATTCGAGGCAAAAGTAAAGTTCAAAAAATTTCAAAAGCAAATTATGCAATGAATTGAAAAAAAAACTTGATTTCTCTCAATATGTTTTCCATTAAAATCATTTAAATTCAACAAAAATTAATACCAAAATAAAAAAAACTTAAATTATATTCTCCTTCAAAAAGTCTAGTCTTAAAAAACATTTATTGGAAAGTTTTGAATTTTGATATTTTTGAAGTCAATTCTCTTTGATGTTAACTGTTGTCAAGTTGTCATCCATCAACTTTTTTGAGTCAATTTAAGCCCAAATTTAAGGCAATCATTTTGTGAACATAACTCAGATATTAGTCCTGATATAAAATATATTTGGAAAAATAGGGACTCAAATATAGAGCAGAAGAAGAATAACATTTAGAGCAATAAAAGTGCGCTGAGCCAAAATCACATCCAATGTTGTTATGAAAACTAATAATTTCGAGTTTGAAATAAAAACTTTTACCATTTGATAGAGAAAATTGAGGTCAAAATATAGCCGAAAGCATATTATCTTTTTTTGTGAAGAAAGTCTGGAGACGTGTTGTGTTTCTATCCACTGATTCAATATTTGGCTCTTGAATAGAGAGTGAGAGCACTGTTGGAGCACTGGTTAGACCACTTTTACTGTGGCTCTCACTCTCTCTCTCAAAGCCAACTAACCTGAGGCCAGAAATTGGCTGCTGTGCACTCTATCTATATGTATGTATGTATGTGCTGTGTTTGGCGTTTGAAATACCTGTTCGATAGACTGAGTATTAAACATTAGATCTAAAGGAAGTTTGTGTTGAAAAACATCAACTTTTTATATACATTATTAAACTATCACATATTAAATAAGAAAATTATTCTCTTATCACAACCAAAGGCACAGTTGGTTTGAAACCTCAAAATTTGAGTTTTCTTAACATTTGATTTAATCGCTTTAAATACCAATTGTTGTTATTGAAAGAGAGTTTGAGAATCACGTAATCATTGGTTATTCAAAAACTATCATAAATGCAAAGAATATTATTTCTGACAAAAAAGTACTTTAATGGAGAACAAGTATTTCCCCAATGATTAGCCTCTATTAGCATATTGTCTGCCGACTTATAACCAAATAAATTGAGTTTATGCTAATATCTCAGAGATTCAGAAAAAGTGATTTTTTTGTATTAATAGGAAATAAGCTTTGAATTCAATGAACCAATAGATAAAAATTGGAGAAAAAGATTTGGAGCAACAAAACGATTGCAATCTTTTCATTGGAAATAAAGTCGAAAAGTTGTTGTTTTTGAAGTTAATTCGAAAAAATATTTTCAAATTTTTTATACAATAAGACTATTAGAGAAAGAAGTTGTTGTTTTGTTTAAGTAATGATTGAATCGTTATATAAAACATTTGATTTTAAGCGAAATGTTTAACTCAATGAACCTAAAACTCAAAAATCAATTTCTAAACTAAAATAAAAGAAAAGTAGAAAAGTATGGCGAAAAAGGCGAACGTATTTTCCTCAGCAATTAGCCAATAATCCAGTACTGTTTAAGAATTTAAAATTGTTGTCTGACTGTATAATTCGTGATCAGTCCATCATTAATAATGATTTCATTCATGAATTTAAAAATTATTTATTCTTTTTACTTATTCTCTCATTTGGTTTCTTTGAAGGATTGGAAAACTGATAACTATTTAACTCCTTTTGTATTGAAATATGAAAAATAATTAAACACTTTTCTTGGTTTGCATTCAATTTCTTCACTCGACTCTAGAGTTTCACTTAATTCAGAGACCTATCAATACAATTGTTGTTTTAAAGCGTGGGTGAGATTACAAATTATATCCAATTATTATGGCTTTTATACTGAATTATAACGCTTTTGGCCCTTATTTTCATCTTTTCTATTATATGCCAAATGTTTTCATAAACAAACAATGGAATGCCAGAAGTTTAAGATAAATGCCCAGAATCAATTCACAAGAATTTTATTTTTGCCTTAATTAACAAATTTTATTCATTTTTGTTTTGTTTGCTTTCAAAAGCCTTTTAATATTTACTCTGATTTATGATTAACTTCTTTGCTTTCGAAGGAAAGGTTTTGACTAAATTCATTTAAATTTATAAAATTGTTCTTGTTAACTCACACACAAATAAAATGCAAATCATATTTTAAATATATGTTCTTGGAAACTTTCAAGTTTTTATTTTGCTTTAATTAGTTTTTATGTTTATTTTGTTTAAATTACGTCAAAGAGATCTTCTTAAGGTCAACTAAAATTAGCAAGGATATACACAATGATAACATTGATGAATTAGCCTCTGGTTACTGATATAATGACCAGTCCTTCGCACAGTCCATAACCCTTCAAAAGTCATTATAATTGGATTAAAATAGGAAATAATCGAAACCTTTTGTCGATTTGTTTTGTCCTAAAAAATAATAATTAATTAATATTCAGAATAATAATTAAGTCTGAAATTGAAAACTTCTTATTTATAATAATGAGAGCATACAAATAGTTTGAGTCCTTGTGAAGGACACCATTTTTTGATTAATCACATTTGAATTTAAGATACCAAACATCCAATAAAAGAGGCCTTCAATTAATAGCTATTTAACAGCAAATAAAATCAATTTAACTCTTTTATATCGATTTTTTATTACATTTCAAGACTGCGATCGATAATAATTATTCTAAATATCTTTTAAAATTTCAAAATATGTTTTTTAAGCCGAACTCAATTTGATTTTTAATTATTATATTGATTTCAAAAATACAAAATCAATTTTTGCACAAAAAAATTGACGTTAAATTGAGTCAAAAACTATTGATTAAATGTTTGCTCGATAATTAAATTAAAGAATTCGTCATTTGAATGAAATTTAAGCAAATTTGCAAACTTTGAGGAGATTTTCATCTCTTTCTCCTTCAATTGTTACCTGGAGAAACAAAATTTATCTCATTTTAATTATCCACACATTCAAAATAATTTATCAATTAATTGTCCGGATTTATTAATAATGTGCTGCCAAATAGGAACTAGATATTTCACGATTAATTCATTTACTATATTATTAAGACAATTAAAATATAGTATTAAAGGATTGCTTTGAGGTATAAACACCTTTTAATATAAAAAAGTTTTGTTAATATTTTTTTTTATCATTAAATCCTTTTTCAATTCTCAAACTATTGAGTGAAAGGTACTGATCAGGAATGCGAGGAAATGAGTCCAAAGTTGAACCGAAAACTGTTCCAGTCTATTGGTTTGAGCCATTCGAGCAAAAAAAGACTTCTTTATTTTTTGACATTATTTGGCTGTAATTTTACCTCAAAATTAATTCGAAGTGATTTAAATCAGAGCTCAAATGTAATTCATTGATATTAATTGCATTGATAAGAAATGAAATTGCTGGATTTCCCATCCATTACCTAGCTAAAGTTTTAAAATAAGCATTAAAATAAGTTTTAAGTAGCAGTGTCCTCTAAATCTTCTTAATATACTACCCAACTCAATATCAAATGAATAATTATTTGGCGAAATGATTTACAAATCAAAGTTGAGTCTGAGAATAATGAGATATCAATATTGTTGGTCAATATCAGTGTTTTATCTGATGAAATGGTTCTCATATTCCATGGTTGCCATCATTATCAAAATTAATAGTACTTTTTAAGGATAATAATAATATGTTTGACTCAATGTCTGCCTCCAAATTTCAAATATTTTCCATTTTTCCAATGAGAGAGAGAGAGAGAGAGAGAGAGAGAGAGAGAGAGAGAGAGAGAGAGAGATTGGTTTAATTAAAGAATAAATTAATTTGAAATTCTTGTCATATAAATACAAAATAGTATTTCAAAGTGTGAGACAAAACTATTTTCTTTATATGATATGCTTTTTTCGTGCCGTTGCAAAACCCTCTGATCAGTGGCGACGCCCATCAAAATTTTCATTATTATAATGTGCTTTGCTTTGAATTAATACAAATATGAGCTGAGTTTAATGAAAAAGTGTTCAAGGACTTCTTCAAGGATACTTCACAACTATATGTTTCGACAAAAGTTTCCGAAGAAATTAACATAAAATTAATGCTTTAAACTCAAAGGGGGATAGAATTATGACAATTATTAGGAAAGCCTCTCATTCTTATTGTTCACATCACTAGAGAATGATTTAAAACAATTTTATCGACACTTGAAATGCATTTTCAAAATGAAAATCTTGATAAATTGTTGACTCAAATGCAAAAGATTACACAATTACTGTATGGGTACTAAAAACCCATTATTGTCGTCTTCGGATATCATCAAAAGTGCAAATATACTACATTTACATAATAGTGAATTTAGCATGCTATTTCTAGTCACTTGATTTGTAGCTCAAAATTTTCCATTAGAGACAAAAATATATTGAATTTAAAATAGTGATGATTAGCAAAAAGAAACCCTTTATTATTAAAATGGTTTGAATTTAGATTTGAAAAACTGAAACATTTTCTCTTTGAAAAGAAAAATACATTAAATTTAATGCAAAACGTGTTTTGAATGATTGAAATGATTTAAAGTGAAAAGTGTTTGCATTCAATCAAAACCAAAGTGTTTTAAACATTTTGATTATTTTTCATTTCATTTCTCTTTTGAATATATTTTTTCTGTAAACCATTGTTTGTCAAAAATTTCCTGAAATGAATCATTTGTTACCTAAATATATATATATTTAGAAAAACGATTGATTAGATTAACAAAGAATAAGCGAAAATAAATTTGTTTTGAGACATAAGATATGTTGTGCAACAAGTGCTCATCTTTTTTATTAGCTATCGTTATGACCACTGCATTGTCTTATTTTTATGACCTTTTTCTTCATATTTATCATATGATGAGCAGAGGAGAGCATCATTTTTGCACTCAGTCTCAATAGATTAGGTTTTCCACAGACCACAGACCTATCAAATAGTGTTTGCTTACGATTGAGAATGAAATACCAATTAAGCTGTCATTTATTGTTTGAATTTTCTGACCTATATTTCATGTTTGAGATGTGCCAGTAGTGAAATCTAAGTTCTCATATAATTTAAAACAAAATTTTATGCGTCTAAGGGATCAGCTGAGGACTGGTCCTAACAACAGTGAGCCTCCCATCGATCAGACAACTGATGGCATTTAAAACCTGTAGACAAGTTCTTTGTAGACCATTAAAAATAAGGCCTCTGTGTCGCCTCTCCATCTATTCCATCGTCAAAACAAAGAAAGTCCTACTTTAGCAATGTCATGAAAAATGATCTTACCATTTCTCAAACCACTACATTCTCTTAAAATGTTAAGTGACTTAAATCCCAAAAAAATGAATTTTTAATAAATCAGTAAATTCAAGCAAATCTGTTTTTGTGATCTAAATAAGCTTGTGTGACCTTGCACATTTACAGACATTTGTTTTGACAGTTTTATCAGGGATACACTTAATGCTAAGGGATTTTTTTCAAAATTAATATCAGAGATCAGTTATTTTTTTTATAAATCTGATTGAAAAAAAATTTACAGTTTTATTAAAAAACTGAGCACACAATCAATTTAAAGATAAAAAATAGCAAAAATTAACAATTCACCTTTGCAAGGACGAATTCTCAAATTTCAAAATTCAAGGGGAATCTATAGTTTCGAGTCCCCTCTTATTATCCTTGTTCTCAAAGTAATTACAGTACTATTTTAAACCTCATCCAAAAGGATCTCTAAAAACGAGTTTTGATTATAATATGAATACAAATAATCTTAAAATTTATTTTTTTTGTTGTGTAATAGTTTTTCGCAATAGTTTTCAGAATTAATTTTCTCAAAATTAAACGCTTCGAAGAAATAAATTAAGTCTAAGAACTGACTCTTATTATAATACAATTGAAAAAATTCTTTACATTTATTATTATTGTTATTATTATTTTCATTTCATTAAAAGAATTAATTATTCAAAAAAGCTTTTAGAGAAACAAATCTCAGAAAACACTTCACATTTTCTTTGTAAGTTTGTAAAGGAAATAATGATAATAATAATAAAAATGACCAAATTTATTGTTTGAATTACTAAAGTGAATATCAAAAAGCATTTGATTCTGTAATACACTCTTTAATGATAATAAATAATGAAATTTCTGGCAAACATTTCGTTAGCCGTTCATCGCTGCAAAACTCTTTTGCCTGAGCGAGAATTGGCTGCTCATAGAGAGACCTTGCACTTTGTTTTTTATCGAGAATACCTTTCTCATTATCTACATTTTAAAAATTTGCGAGTATTTCAAATCCACGATCAGATTATACGCTAAACAAAACTGTTATATTTGATAATTGGTTTTATTTAAATGAAACACTTTTGCAAATATTTTGTGTGAAATTTGGGTTTAATTTGTTTATTGTTTCCCAACAAATACTCAGTAGTTCACTGAATACTCAGCACAAAGAAAAGCACAGGTTTATAGATTTACTTTCCTTTTTTTCTTGAGGTTTTTGTGCGAATTCATAACTTTTAAGAATTGGTTTATTTATTAAATATTTTTGTTTAAACAAAATCTAATATAAATTACAACATATTTTCCAATCTTTTGATAGATCAGATGATATAACTCCAGCCTTTCGTCATTGGAATCCCTATCTCTTGCGGGTGACCTGACTTTGTTTTTGGCCAATAATAAAGTGAAATAAAGAAAACTATGGTTTAGTTTACGGTTTTTAAATCTGAAGCAATAAAATACTGGAAAAGTAAAAGTGATGGAAAGCCACAAAAGGCTGTTTCAATTGTTTGTTGAACTTGCAATCAAATAGTAATCGTATAATTCCTTCATTAAATTTGTTCATTTTTCTAGGATCATAATATTAAATATAATTTTCATATTTAAATACCAGTTGAGGTCTTAGAGATTGATTAGTAGTATTATCAAAGACAAGGACAGACATTTAAGAGTCGCCGCTATTTCACAAATACTAAGTTGAATATCATTGAAGAAAATGTGAAAATCCAAAGAATTTCTAAATCTATTGTATTTTAAGTCATGTCAGGCCTCGATTCTAATATATTTAATTGATTTCTTAAATTCATTACATTTTATTCATTACTCTATTTAACGATTTTTTAAACACAAAAAACTTTGAATTAAAAACAAAAAAAATGATGAAATACTGACAAGTATTGTGTGTTTATCCCTTGCAATGCCAATTGTGTCAAAACATGATTGTATTATTTTATCCCATTCTCTAACTTTAGAAATCAATTTAAATATTTAATAATACATTAGTATTATATCAGTGATGAACAGAATATGATTTCAAACAAAGAGAAATACTTGTATTTCCAGTTATTTTTAGATTTTTTTTTGTTCAGAGATTACTTAGAATCGCAATAAAAATAAAGATTTCAATCAATTATTCATAAGTCAAGTATTTATATAATTGATATGACATTTTATAAATCCAGTTTTAGACTTAAAACCTAACGGGTGTTCCCCTATTTTGTAAACAAGGAGACTTAGCCAATATTCCCTCCCAATGTTCACCCTTGAAATGAATGTAATGAATTAACAAATGAAAGTATAATTTCAATTTTATTCACACTAATAATTCATCATTCATTCTGAGATTAACCAAAACCCTTTTGTTCATTGATTCAATGCATTCGGTTTTCCTCACAAATTGTTTTTTAGCGGTAATTAACCGATAAATCATTTGATTCTCTGCTTCGAAACAAATAAAAAATTTATTGCAATTTATTTTAATTCATTTATTCCTCTTCTCAATTGTTTCTTATCTTAGGAAGACCTGAACCCTTTCCTTCTCTAATCTTAAAGATAAGAGTGTGCAATAGGTTTTCAAATATGATTTACAGTCGATTTGTCGCCAAAGATATTCCATGTCTTTGAATAAAAAATCCATTTATTTTTGCCTAAAAATGCGGTAAAATTTGCAGAGATTTTGATTGAAGACAATTCTTAACTGATTATTGTCTTTGAAGAGTATTTAAGCCGAAAAAGAAAACAAATAAATAAATAAAGTCATAGAAAAAGAAATAAATATGAAACACAATGTAATTATTAATTCATTTGAAATGTTTTAATGTTATGTTTTACTTCAAAATATTATAATTCATTTAATTTACTGACGATTTCCTTATGTTTATGAGAGAAAAGAGCAAAAAAATAGACGAAATTTGAATTCACTTAAGAAAAGTTCAGTTTTATTGAAGAAAACAATTTTTTTACAAAATAAAAGTATTTCATTGAATAGTTTCGTGATTTGGGATTTGCACGCATTTCAGACATAAATCACTACAATTTCTGCAATTTTTATGTTTTATTTGGTTATATCCTTTGAATAAAGCACTCAATATTGAGAAAAAGCAAATTCTTATGAAATATTACTGAAAATTGTCAAAAATTTAAAATTAAATAAAGCATTCAATGTATGAGACGAGTGGTAATCAAAAAATCAATATTCATATGAAAACAAATGTCTAAGAATTTTGACTTATTTTCATTTTATTTGATTCAAATACAAAACTGCACTAAATTTCGAATAAAAGTCGTTTGAAATATGTTTTACCAAAATTTTTATTTATTTGGAAGAAAATTAGATAAAAGCTTTCAGAGTAAGTATGAAAAGAGATTAAATTTCAAGATTTTCTTCTCTTTTAATATGACTTTCTCGACCTAAACATAAGGCCCACGTATTTTATATTTTATTTGATAATAATCCTGAATCCAACTCCGACTCCGGCCTCTCATTCCACTGTTAATAGCCTTAAAGCTATGATTGATTTAATGGAATAGAAATTGAATCCAAGTTTTTGCAAAGAAAAAGACATAATTCTCTTATTTAGAAAAATTATGTATTTCTTCTGTAAATTCATTTAAAACATTGAAATTTGAAATAAAATATTAAATAATCAAATAATCATTATTATTATTATTATTATTATTAAATTTATTCTTTTTATTAATTATTATATATCTTGGAATTTGAATTGTAATGCAATCAAATAAAATATTTTGGATAAAGAATAATAAGAGAAAGAAAATTATGAATTCATGATTTTTAAAAGTGAAAAGAAGTATGTTTTTGGTTTTTACTAAGAACTAAATACTTTGATATCACTGTATTTGGTATTAGGTCATTCATGAAAATATATTCTCTTAAAGTTTTTAAATAAAATCCAATTTTTTTTCTATCCATTCATTTGACTTGAATTTGAAATTTTCTCTAATTGTGAATAGAAATGAAACCGAAATTAAATTATTTAAGAAATGAAAGGATTGGTGCAAACCAGTTATGAAATGAGCCTTTTTTTTATTTCAAGTAAAAAGTTTGGAAAGTTTTCTTTCAAAATAATGATAATAGTCTGCGATAGAGAACCGGACCACAGCTGTAATCGTCATTAGATAACGGCTATCAAAGTCGTAATTTTCTCATTTTTAATGCAATGTCTGATAAAATGTGTTTATAACCAATAAATTACATCAAATCATTGGCAAAAATAGCCCATAAGTAATACCCCTTTTGATAGAAAAGATCTTTCCTACTGTTTCTAAGGAAATTTAAAGCAGAAAAACAGCCTTGCTAAAAAATGTCACTTTTCTAAGTTATAACTTTGAGGACCATCTCATCTGAAACCCGATTTTTCCAACTAATAGTGTTGATTTAGAAAGCGGGTCGAGGTCCTCCTGGAGTTTGAACTCTTACACCAAAAGCAGAGTACATGTTACATTTACCTTTTGTGAGAAAAACTGCCAGATAACTTTTTGTACTAATTTATTATAAAAGGTTTTTTTGATTTAATTAAAAAAATGTGTGTTTTATATAATTTAGATAAACGATTGAAGTTTTTAATGAACCAGAATTTCTCAATTTTCAGAATTTCTAATTTTTCAAAATTAATTTATTTATAACAAGAATCGTATGTAATCTAACACTTTAAGGGATTATTTATCATAAAGCACCATGAATATTTTTAAAAACAAGTTCTAAATCAATAGACTAATAAACAGGTTATTTTTGATTGAATTAAAAGAAAAATGAAAAACAATTCGACTCTAAATTAAAAGTCGACCGAAAAAACACTTTTTTCAAAAGCCATTTATTTTATCCTTCGAAGGTCAGGGCCTAAGCTCTGCTTTTTGGACCGATACCAAGATTATGTCGGGTAAAGGTATAGTGAATGCAAATAAATTCCAGTTATGATTTTTCGTTGAGCAAAGTGTATTGAAAGAAGGGATGTGCAAGGCCGTTCGCTAACGAGACAATAAATCTTAGGATTCTGAGAAAAATTTCACAGTTTTAGCACAAATGTCAACTCTGAGATATCATCAAGATAACTTATCTTAGATAAGTCTAATCAGCATTAATAAACCCTAAACTAAGATGTATTTCAAACGTAAGTTATTTAATATTTAAATAAAATTATAAAATATTATTTAAAATTACAAAATACAATGAACTTGCAAAGAATTCCACATTTCTAATACAGGTGTTTCTATTCTGTGTTCAATTGAGTTGTAAACAATTGAAACATTTGGTTCGTAAGTAAAGTCATCATTAAATTTAGGCTGATTTCTGGGTGGATAGGAATAACTGATTAAAAATTCTGGAAATAAAAGAGTCATCCATTGAATACAATTTCACGACTTATTAAAAATGAATACAATTGTAATAAAAGCGTAAATTTTTCCATAATTTTATTTGTATTGAAAATTGAGTCAAAAATTTTCAGTTTCGAAACTGGAATTTGCAAATTGCAATACTTATCCTAACCCTGGGCTCGGAATTCCAATCTAAAAAATCATTTGGTTCTCCGCATAGAATAAATAGCATTTGAAATATTCAGAGAAATACTTGAAAGTTGATTTCGGTTCCAACAAAATAAAATCAATCGGTAAGTAAAGCAAATGTGTGCATGGTTGGGTGGTGTCTAGGTCGACAACTAATTCTTTCATTAATTGCAATTAGGCAACAAAACATGATTTAGGGGTCAAGTAATCGTGTTTCCCCTCACATTCGCTCAGTTTGCACAACACTGCATACAATAGACTCTCTCTCTCTCTTAAGTCGTTTACTTAGGATTAGGAGCTCTGATGTTATGCTGAAAAAAATCAATAATTTTTTTACTCTCAATAAAAACATGAAAACTGAAAACAAAACTGAAATAATTTTTTCATTTTGTTGTATAGTTTGCGATAAAAGTAGAAATTTATTTATTAGCTGTTATGTAATCATTTGTTTTATTAAAGTTGTCGCTATATTTCTCTACAAAATTAATAGTCATCTGCTTTTTAGGTCAAGGGAGGCTTCAACCATAAACATGGACTCTGCTATAGGGCTGTAGACTTAATTGGTATGCGATTAACTAATTTGAAATTAATGCTCACAAATTATTATCGAGGGATTACCAGAATCTACAGAATCACAATCTTTTAAGGATTAATCCATAGTTTTTCTAATTATTTGTTTCATAAAATAATTAATTTAACCTTAATTTTGGAGATAATTATTCAAAATTAATTGCAATTTTAAAGAATAATTTAAATAGGATCAAGGCATCAAGAATTGAATGTCAAGACCCTCTTGGTTATTCGATTCAATGAATTTGCATTGGCTTTTAGTCTTGATTTTGATCCAAAAGCATTTCTTATAAACTAATTTAATTTTGTTGATCAGAAAATACCTTCAAATTAAAGGCAAAACCCATTGAATTGTATTCTTTACTCGGATTTCAATAACTTTGTTGACAATGACTTTTGATTATATTTACGATTATTTATTATTTTTCTGATTTATAGTACTTTTGATTATTGAGAACAATGTTTTTGATTTATATTCAGAACAAAGAAATAAATTTAAATTCAATGCAATTTTTTCGCACAAATTTGTTTTTGTGCTCTCCTTTGGAGTTAATAATTAAATTATCACAAACTATAAGATATCTGTTTTATTGCAAAACAATTATTAGTTTAAGTAATTTGTGTTTTGACTGATTTTGAACTGAAATCAATGAGAAAATTGGAGTCAAAAAAGAACAAAAATAGTTACCTAATGATCCAAATGTTTAAAGTATTTATCAAGATAATTATTTATCGATAATAAATCACTAATCGTTATTTGAACAGAACATACAATTTTCTATTATATAATATACTCTATAAAAGAGGGACAGAACTAAATGAGGTTTAAGCCAATAATTAATTGGATTTTCAAAACAAGTCATTAAATTATAGCCAAAACAGAGAAAAAGAGAGACTTTGAGTGCCATCACTAATGCCATCACTAATCAGTTAATAGTTTTGTTTAATTATTCTATGAATTAATTACGATTACGAATAAAAAGAAAGTGTTTTCATTAGTTAACTGTTTGCATAACTTCCTCAACACTACTCACAAATAACTATTAGTTCCGAGCAATGCCTCTAAAAATTCAAACTTAACTCGATTTCAGTCAACCATTTATTCAGAGCTATTTTTCAGTTTAAAATTTATGTCTTGAAAAAGACATAACAGTAGCGCTCAGATAACAATAAAAACAATTTCAGCCCTAAAGGGCTGCACTCATTTGGTTCGATAGTGGATAGAGATAGAGATGTTTCTTCAGATCAATAGAGAAGACAAGCGTTTGGTAGTCATTATAATTTAGTAAACATTCCTTAAACTACACTCAAGATATGCATATATTTTCCTCATCAGATAATAATTCCCTTTTCATTATGTGCTCCTCTGGTGACCCATTTTTTAAAGAAAAATTTTCTTCAAAATCTAATCTTTAATAACAGGACAGAGAAAAAAATCATTTAAGAAATTTGTTTAAGAACTAATCAACTAAAGAGGGAGAGGGAGGGAGATAGGGAGAGAGAGAGAGAGAGAGAGAGAGAGCATGTGTTTATTTCATGCATTGGTAATCCGTATAATATGCCTCACATTTGAAAATTTTTCATTCATTAAAATAAGCGATTTTTTGAAATATATTTTTTCGAAGGATTTTTGAAATAAAAAGTGACAATAATTTAGTGCATAAAAAGTAAAAAATATTTCAATATTTTTATGATTTAATGAGTGATTAATATTGCAATCAATTCATTGAATCTATCAATTAAAGAGAGGGAAAGGGAGAGAGAGAGCTCATAAAATCAGAGCTAACCTTTTTTATGGGTTCGCTATTCAGAACTAATGTTATTCCCATTGATAAACCAAATATTTAATCCAGGAATTAATCACTAGTTTTGATCTGAGCTAATGATTTCATTTCATTTGAATACATTTGATAAACAAAAACAATTAATTAAATTCGTGAACATTTTGAAAGACTTCGTAAAATTTATTTTAATTTCTGTCATAATTTTAAATAAGTTTCGAAACAAACATTTATTTTTCATTTCATTTCTCTTTACAATTGATTCATATTTTAATTGAAGTGAATTCCTAACTCCGGGCATATTATGGCTGCAAATTAGAGCAAATCTCGAATGTTCTTGTTCAAAATATGCGCCATTAGAAGCATAGCAAATCCTTCAATTCAATTAAACCTCAGTAATGCCATACTTAGCATCTGGATATATTTCAAAATTAATAATTAACAAGGTTTGGCTTAAACTCAATTCCCATTACATTTACACCGTTATTATTTTGACCAAAATTTACTAAAAGGGCAGTGGTAAGAATTATTCGTGGTGTATATATGGTGGGCGGGTGGTTTAACGAACGAGATCATATACTACACTTTACTCTGTAAATGTAGTGAAAAATCAGTTCACCTTTTAATCTGGTGTTCCTTTAATTAAAAAAAATGTATGTCTCAGATGTTGTATAATTTGTTGCGAAATTGATATTAGAATTCAATGGCTTTTATACTAATAAATATTTAACAGATTTGTAAATTGAATGATTAGATTTCAATATTTTAAGGAAGTTTCCAAATCATTGAATCATTTTTAGACTAAACACATATTTATTCATAAGTTTATTTGATTTTATGTTAATTTTGATGAAAATGAGTTAATCTGAACTAGATTTAATCTTAATTCTCCAAAACCAAAAATTGCTTTGAAAAAACTCAATGTTTGTCTAGATAAAATAATTTTTCATAAGATCAATATTAGATGTGCTAGTGTGTTTGAACTTTCTCAATTAAGCAAAAGACCTTCAAACCAGTATAGTAATGTGAGAAAGGTGAATTGGCATTGAAATGACATTGATAAGTGCATATTTATAAGTTATACCTCTTTCTAGAATTCACGTTTAGAATACAAGTTATGCAAGTACCCAATTTTACCTTTCGGGAAAATAAATTTATCAATTGATTTGTTGATGGCTGTCCCCATTGCTCTCCCTTTTGGATTACAATTGTCGAGAGTAGAAGTACTGTTCATTTCTAATAATATCCATTTTATTTGAATGTACGCCGACGTAGTTATTCTCCAAAATAACAATTCTTACTCACATTTTGAAGCATTCAACCAAGAAAACAAAACTTTCTGAATTACACAAGGGCATTTCCCGTAATTAATTGAATGCTGTTTAATGAAAGGGTAGGAAAATTGAAAACTTAATGCCGTATTTTATTTGGACTCAACTCATTAGGACAGCCTAACTATGACATATCACCTAATTTATTCAACTATTTGATTGATTTAATCATATTTCGCAATATTACCTCATATGGGAAGGAGAGCAAGCAAGATTTATCAGCTGATAATCAAGTGATATATCAAGAGATCACTTAAAAGGTTTGTTATTCGGATTCAATTTCAACTTGAATTGAGTTGAATCGACTCTAAGCCTGTTATGTAACTCCGAATAACTCCAAATTTGTCACTTCCTTGAGTTGAGGCCACAGAACAGCTATTTTTAAAATCTGCGAAAACAGTAAGAAGAAGAAGAATAAGCGGAAAATCCGATAAAATATCCCTTTCGACCACAACTTGTCAATAAGTTAAGGACTTCTTAAGCCTTTTGTAATCTTCAATATTATTTGAAGTCATCAAAGTATTTATCAAAAAGAAAAATTAAGAAATACTGAACGGGCAAGTCTCTTTTCTTTCACTCGAATTTCGACTTAAGATTTATGTCAATGCAAAGCTTAGACATTGAGGA
>JAQFZI010000216.1:0-20612 GCA_034695605.1 Eupelops occultus | reverse complement strand
AAAAACAAGTTTCACATTTGGTTGGATTTGCTTTTAAGTTAAATTTTGAAGAGATTTATGTCTGGAATTAACTGAAAGACAAACCTATTTATTAAAAATTTAGTAAAAGATTAGTTCTAATGAATCACTTGATGTGAGCCCCGATTTTAGTTACTTAAGTCTATTCGAATAAATGTCTTGCAATTTATTTTGATGTCTTTTGACGAACAAATTTTAATGTCTTATCTGATAGACTATCAAACATTTATATTCATTCATAAACAGCACTAAAACTTTTCAACTACTGATAAATAAGAGATCCAATGATTTTTTTCTCTTAAAATATATTTGGATTCAATTTGTTTTGATTGAAAACATAATTCTATAAGGATTTGAAAGAATAATCTAGAAAAAATTCATAAATATTATGAATTTAGATAAAATTTGAATACTCTCTGAATTAAGTGAATTATATTTTTTTCTGATAAAACATTTATACAAAATATTTATCAAAGAAAATCATTTTTTTTTGTTATTTGCTTTTCTGAGAAATTCAAAATTTTGTTTGATTTAAATACAGAGAACGAAGAGCTTTGAGTTTAGGAATCGATAAAAAGTGTTTTTACTTTTTTTTTACTTTAATATATAAGTCAAACGATTTAAGATTCGCTCCGAAAGACAGATATAAGAAAAAGTTGTCTTATATTATGAGAGCGTTTTGTCTGCAAATGTTTACTCGAATTAAGTCAACTAATTATCGGTGAGAAGAATTCAATTAGCTTTTGTTATAACTAATTCCAAGAGCATTGAGTAGAAAATTGACTTCTTTTGGGTTAAAGGAAATCTGGAGACAAATATTTTGTTAACTTTTTTTTACTAAAACAGAAGCATTACTCGCAAACAGTTTTAATTGAATTAATTTTATACCACATTTAATATATTTGTTAGAATTAAAATCAAAGTGAGTTATGTCAATTGAAAACATTTAGAAAATCTATACATGTCACTCTGAAATTTTCCTAGCTTCTTAAGTTATCAAGGTACTCGAAAAGGTCTGCGTATGAAGAGAAATGGGATGACAAGACAAATATAACAACAAAAATAGATTAAAACTTACAAAACTTACAAAATTATTGTGAAATCAATATTTTGTTTATAAACTTCAAAGTTTATTGAATCGATTTAACTGGATTTAAACTGTTTTTAACTAGAGCTTACTTTTTACTAAAGTCTTTGTTTTGAAATCAACAAAAACTGCGGAAAATTGAGTTAAAATCAAACGGATTTTCCCGAAAATACATTTAACAAAATTGAGTCCAATAGTGAGTGAGTATTGAAATCCGTTCCTCTTGTTATTATTCTTGCTATTATTTTATTTCGAAAAAAAATAAAATAGTAATCATTTCGAGAGTTTTTGAGAATTCAAAACTCATACGCGAACTGATAGCCCTTTCCTTCAGAAAAAAATAAATGGAAACAATTTTTTTAGCGCTTTTAGAGTTGAGAAATGGAAATCGTATAGAATATAAAATATCGATTTAAATTTTATGGCTAAACAAGGCTTGAAATGAACGTTCAGTGTTAGTATCGGTCAGTTCTCGTCCAACGGAATTCACTTTTTCGATAGATTTCTGGCAAAATTGAATCATAACTTATGTTCTCTTCTATTGTATTGCAATTCACTTCAAAAGCCTAGTATTGAGTTTAGGGCTGAGAAATGCGATAGTTTATGATCTGTAATCTCTGTCACTGTTTGAATAAAACTTTTTCTTCTCATATTTTTTGTGAAAAAAACCAGAGTTGACTAAAAGTTAGCTATTTTTGTTAATCTTATCTTATTCTTTTTGAGTAGTTGACAAGCTCATTCATGTTTTTTGCTCAAGAATTTTGAATAACGAAACGGGAAATTTTCAATCAAAAACCCAAATAAATCATTCGTTTTAATGCTTGGATTCTCTTTTGTGCCATATTATGAACATCTCTGACAAAAATATTGGTCTCAACTCCTTTCTGATCAATAAATACAGTTTGAATGCAATAAAGATTATGTAATAAAAAGCCGGTCCTTATCTCCAAACTTAAAAGTGTAGCTATTTTTTAGTTGCATTGAAAACGAGAGTTAGGGATGAGTTTTATTGATTAGCAGCCATTCACTCGTTAATTGCTATGGAATGCCAGTATATACTAAAGTATGGAGTGTTGTGTGCCTTCATTGGCACTTCTCTTGCATTTTAAAGGCATTCAACTCTCAGAATATTTTATGTCACAGTTTAGGGCCCAATGAAAAGATGATATCGATTTGAAGATACATTCAGATATGTTTTGGATCTCATGTCGAGGAATGTTTGCTGAAATGCAATCCATATCATTGTCTGATGAGATTCATAGCAGTAGTGCCACTATTCTAGACATTGAAGTTTCCGGTAATAAAATACTATTTCTTTCACTTCCAATACAAAGATATGAGATTTCGATGCGATTTCTGATTTGGATTTTCGCCAAATATTGATGTTTTGGTTCAAAGTTCCGATATTTTCATTCACTGACCACTGGATAGGAATAATAGATGAATGTTTCGGAATCATGTATTGCAAACATATAATTATTGAATATCAATCACAACCAAACTTTTTGTCAGATTTCAAGTATTTGTGTTCTCTCTTACATCGAAACTTGTGTTTCGATCAACACTTTTCATTCATATATTTGACACAATGATTACACTTGTCTTACATTCAAACAATACAAATAATAATAATACCATTTCAACGATAAAACTCAACTATTATTTCTCCCAATCTTTTTAATTATCTCTTTTTAGACACAGATTACGAATCGATATATAATTTACACTTAATTTTATATGTGATCTAAAAATGTATATCCAATTTAGAGTTATATAACATCATTGAGAAACTCATTAAAATATATGAATAGGAAAGAGAGAGGGAATAGGAGAAAGAGAGCGGAGAGAGATTCTTCATTAATAAGTTATAACAAATTATGACAAAAGCGTCGAAAAAGTAAATTAAAACAATGTTAAAAATAGTGTTTAGAAAAAGAGTAATAATTATTTGGGTGAAACTTATTTATAAAATTGTTTTTCAAAATTAAACTTTTGATGGAATGACTGTCGATTTCTGACTCCTGTTTCATATCCAGTGTTTGCTTTAATAACAAATCCAATGATTGATCACAAAGTATATGTTATATCGTTTTTATCACTAAAATTATTATTAAATCTGTTTTGCATAACATTTGCCAATAACTGGGATAAAACTCAACACTAATAATAAATCAATCATATTATTAGTGTTTCCATTAGTTTAATATTGTTTAACAATTATTAATAAAGCAAACAAATGTTGTAATCAGAATCGGTTCCGTTTAAACCCATTTGACTTTCAAAATGGATAATAAAAATTGATTTATTTTACATACTTTCAAAATAGTTTTAGGAAAGTTATTATAAGTTAGTGCTCAGAGGGAACACACAATTCTGGCACTAATTGAGATTCATTTGTGTGTCGCACGAAATTAAATTTGTTTTCTAAGAAAATCAAAATTATTTAATAGAGAAATGCTTTGTTTTAAATATTATTCTGAATAAAGGATAAAATAATATATCAAATGATTTTCTTTGGTAATCCATGTCTGTAATGTCATTATTTATTTTTTATTTAAGAAAATTTTCAGCGAAACTTAATATGAATTATGTCTAAACGTATTGCCATTTGGAAGACTTAATGCTCTTTAGTGTTGTGTTTGGATATTAGATACCAAATTGTAATGAAAGCCCTACACTATTATGACATTCGCTTAAACTTAATATCGTTAGAGTTGTTATTGTCATTATTGTCAGTCACAAGAATTGATCCAAAATATTCTGTATATTCTTGCAATCATTGATAAATTAGCTCTTCTTATAACTAATATCGAGGAATAAATTCAGGCAAACATTTTGGACCAAAAAATATCAGCCAAACAGTAAAACCCTTCAGAGTCTAAACTCAGAAATATTTTCGGGCAAATTGTTTGACGAACCGAAACGAGAACAACAATCTTATGAAACATTTTTCAGTCTGAGAGCAAAAATGTCTTATTTTTACATACTTTCAGTTTATGTCATTCAAAAAAGGCTTTTAGTTTTGCTTATACTTCAACTGATGACCAGGGGTTGCAACCATAGGATGCTTTGAATTAAAGCTTAAGTCTAAGCTTAGGTTCTATCGAATCAATTGTTTGCCAACAAATGTATTTTTATTTGAATAATTCAAACATATATTCAGACATTTTATTATATATAAAATTATTTTTTCATACTTTCCTTCTATTGGTTCACTTAAGTTTAAATTTGATAAAATTGAAGAAAAGACTTAACCTGGATACGGTCTTGGTTATCTATGCCAAAATCTATTCTAAGTTTGAGTATTAAATCTGATTGAAAAATCTTAAATTTCATCAAATTCTTAAGAAAAGAGCAAAACATTGAACGAAATTTCCATCAAATTATTTTATCGATTGAAAGAGAAATTCAATTTCTCCGCATTTATTGGAATCAGTTCATCAGTTTATGCAAACTTAATAATTGATTGTCAGATCATTTTTCATTGGAAGAGGAGAAACACATTTTTCAAGATTTTTCTCATTGCAAAAGACGTTTGATTTAAATAATGAAGAAATCAAATATTTTTCACTTAAACTAATTGAGTGCTGATCTGAGCCTAAAAAGTCTGCATTTATTGCAATTACAAAACGATAAAAACTATGTTAAGAATTGTAATAAAATTGAGTGAAATTATGTAATAAAAGTGATTTTGATGTAAAGCAGACAACTATTTATATTCTGAATTCTTGTGAGACTTACATAACATTAATATCGTGTATGTTATGTAATAAAATAATAGCGCATTCTCTCTATATTTTGCCATATTTTTTGTTTTTCACTACAATTTATAGCACAGCTCTCGTGTCACAAACAAAAGGGTATTCTCTGCGTCATTAAATGCAAGTTACACTTTCCTACCATTCCCCTCCTCTGGTTGTGTTCATCGCATAGCGATTCTATTATTTTTATGGTTAAGATTACAGATGTATCCGCGTTTGGGAGTATATCTCAATTGTAGAGCACAAGTAGAGCACCAGTACTTCTATAAAATGTATTTTAGACCTAAACTTTGTCATTTTGCAAGTAATCGAATCCAATGTTTTTGTGCCCAAACTTATTACCATTATTTCGTTTGTGACTCAAATCATGGTCTGATAACAACCCATAAAATAGGAATTCAGAGCCAAAATAAGCCCAGAAAAACATGAGCCCAAATGTGACGCCATTTATTAAATTAAATTCTTTAAGTAATGAGCATTTGGTGGCGATTCAGAAAAAATTCATGACTCAGTCGAGGCTTTAATCCATTTAAATGATTGCCACAACCAATGACTAACTCATCTTTTAATGTTATTTAATAACGCCATGGCATTAATGCGCGTATGTCCTAACCTATCGCTCAATGCGCCAGAGGTTACCAAGCTCAACGCTATCAGAAGATTAACTTGACAAACTCCTATCATAAATTGTGGACAGAATTTATTTAATATCGAGGGTTGACTAAAAAAAATAGTGATTTAATACTGAGTTCGTCTCATTTTTCTATCATTAATATCTATTACAAAATTTGTTGTTTGAGTGAAAATAACTTTGAATTTCTATGGATTTTTTGGTTATTTGGAGAATTGTTTTCTATTTGGTAGAAGAGATATAAGAGCAAGATAGGAAAGATAGATACTATTTAAACCAATTTAATGGTATTTCAAATCATTAGAGAAGAAAATGGAAACTTTTAGTGCAATTCCTTTGATTTTTTTCCTTTTGTTAGGTAATGAAAAATTTATCCCTATTTTTATTAAATGTTTTGCTTTCAATACACTATTGGTTTGAAATAACAAATATTTCATTTCATTCAATTGGTTTTTATGAGTGAAAGTTTGTTCACAATTGGCTTCTTTTTAATTCTGTTCAATAAATTAGAGGCAAAACTTTATTCTTTGTATTATTAGAGATTTAGTTGTGGAAAAAGGACTGGTAGTTGTGAGTTGTTTGGCATTAATCCTAAATAATATTCAATGAGATCGACAACTGAGACATCGCCAGTGAAGTGTTCTTTCAGTAGTTTTGCGAAAATACTTATAAATGAAATCTAACGGTAAATATATTTGATCTAATGTTAAGGCAAACCCTTGAGGCCATTCCATTGCATATAATTCTGTATTATTCTAACTTCTTTTCATATGAATTGTCTTCACTTGTGTTCAAATGAAATATAAAAACTTTGAGAACTATTTTATTAACTTATAATATATTTCATCCAATTTATAATCTATAGGAACACAAATTTATTTTTAAATATTTTCTTCTCTAATCACAAATACAACTTGAATTCGATGGCTGTGCAGAAAAAAGAGGATATAATAGAACCGATGCATTGAAGGAGGAAAGGAAACACTGCATGTACTGATTCTCTCTCTCTCTCTCTCTCTCTCTCTCTCTCTCTCTCTCTCTCTCGTGTTGAAGAGATCCAGAATAAGAAAGGAAATAAAAGAAAATGAATTGACAAAAACCTCGTAGCTATTTATCAAAAAACACGAACTGCAAACTCGAGTGAAGGGGAAGGCATTGAAATTTTTGGTGGAATCTATAAAATGAAGTTTTGATAAAAATCAAAAACTAATGTATACTTTCCTTCCTTTTTTGCAAAAACTCTTTAAGTCTTATGATCTGAAAATTCGATACTATTTTCGGTGCGAAGAAAAACAGATAAGGAATTGAATTCCTTTGTAATTACATAATGTATACGATTTTTATTCGTTGCTATTCTTTCGGATTAATTTACATTTTAGCTAAAAGTTACGAAACACTAAATCTTTTTTTGAGTGATTTTTTGAAATGTTTATTCAAAAGCTGATCGCAAACAGATTTCATTGAAACTCAATACAAATTATCTCTTTTTTAGAACCCTTTCATCGATTTTAATTAAAAAACAGTCAAAATCATCAAAAAAGTACATTTAATCAAAATTGAATCCTTATTAGAGAAGAGGATATTTTGGAAAATTCATTGAAAATATCTCTTAATTTGACAGAAAATGTAAACTAATGAGAAAATTCCCAAATGTTTTTTTTATGAATATATTTCTGGTTCGCAATTATTTTTACTTTTGCTTTGATTAAAACTTAAACATTAGTGCCGACCGTCTAAATGAAAAATTGTTTATTTAGAGAACACATAAGCGATAAAGAGTTGTATTTGAAAAGTTATGTCATATTAGACTCAAAATTGGGTATTATTTTTCAGAGGCAGTGGTCTCGCAGTCGATAGTCGAGGAATATATGCTTTGGAACCGTGATTTAGCCATCTGTGCATTGCATCCAATTTGGCATTTGTTCAAAACTGGAATAATAGCTCATAATATACAGTAAAATGTGATATATGGCCACAAATTATCACTGAAGCGCGGGCTCAACATAAACGCAAAAACTTCTTAACCCATACTATAAAGAACCAAATTAGGAACGAATCACAAAGTTTATTGCCATGGTATTTTATAGCCAAGATATTTTAGCGAATCATATTTCAACACATTTCTTAATACTTTTATATTTTAAATTTGAATACAAAATACAAACATATTTTTCAAATTTGTTTTATTCAATTAAAATGTTTTTGAAAATTTAAAGTCATTAAACTTATTGTCCATACCATTCAAGGGATGTTCAATGGGTTGACTACAAACAAATTGATTTTAAAACGAATGCATCACAAAAAAGATAAATAATTTTGTTTTTGGTTAAAGTTCAAAGGGTTGACACAAACGTATTTATTTTGAGCACAAATGACCTAAACTTTCATATATGAAAAGCATTTTTGAAATAGCTTTCGGCCAATGAAAAGGATTTATGAATTGTATCTCTGATATAATTTTTAATTCAAAACTAAGTAATTAATGTCATTAAAGTGATGACAAGTTTTCTAATAATATTCGATAAGACATATCTATTCTGTATTCACACAAAAGGATGGGATCAACGAAAAAATAGATTAAAGATATGAAAAGAAATTTATACACTTTTATACACTCTGTTCAGTCATTTGTTATGCTATCCATAGAGTTATAGTTATAGTGAACACAAGTTTGGCTGAATTATGTGCAACCATTTGGAAACACTATTCTTTGATATGAGTTATACACTAATAACCCGTTATATTAAAACTGGAGACCAATCGATGGCTCCAAACATTATATCAGATCTTCTAATGAAATGATTTTCGCTCCAAATATAGTCAATTCACACATACTTTTGACGTTTAATCATTTTATTTGGATTTTAATTATAATTTTGAAGTTAAATATTTATTTTGCTTTTATTCTAAACAAACCGCGAAAACAATGGATTCAATGAATACAAAGACTAATAAATGAATAGTAAATAATTTTATTACGAATTTGTGATACATTTTCAAAGTTATCGCTCACAGGAATATCGCTATTAATTACTCTTTTAAAAGAGAAAATATTATTTTTCAGCGAAAATAACATATTTTTATCTTCAGTAATATCACAGTCTGTTAGTCCAACTAATTATCTGTTCAGACGTTTCTGTTGAACATTAAATAAATATTACTCTTCGGATCTAAAAATAAAACAGAACTGCCTTTCATTTAGTAGTGAATCAAATGATAATGTATTCAAATCTGTTTTATAATGTGTTTTACTTTAAATTCAAAGATATTTAGCGTAAATCTGATGACAATCTAAACCATAATTTGAGTGACGAATGCAATCATTTGCTGCAAAGAAAGGCTCAAAAATATTCTTTGAAAATCTGAAAATTTTTAATTCATTTTATCTTTTGTTTGGTTGGTCTGAGTGTTTGGTTTACGAATTTTATACACAAAAATCTATTATGAATTCAGTGAACGCTCCAAAAAATCGATTTTTCTTTGAATACATTCACTGTTATTGTAGTATAAGTTCTATTGATTTTGTTGTCTATCGGTCCAAATGAATGCCTAAATTAAAATTGAAGTGTATTTCGAGGCTCTCGTCTGATTGAATTCATCCGGCAGTGAACGCTCGGGCTATAAATATGCCCAAACTCTTCAAAACAGGATGTCATGAAACGAGCTTTTAATTGTATAAACCATTGCTGACACCAATGGTGACAATCAAACGGAATTCAATTTTTATGTCACAACTCTAACATCGAATTTACATTCAATTGTCTGTTCATTGGTTCTGAAAAAATGATTGTTCGCTAAAAATAATGTGGTGTTTAAACACTACATAAAAAGTCATTCTGTGCCTGAATTACATAAACTCTGTGAAAGTCAGACAAACATTCGATAAATTAAACATTAAATAAAAAAAAGTGATTCCACTCTCAAACAAAAAACAGTGAAAAATAATTCTAAGCTTTGATAGAAAACTGGGTCTATCCAAAACTCACATCAGTGTTAGTGCATCCCTCTCAGCACAATACTCGAGTACGATCTTTTGTCTAGGGACAGACACCCCATAATATTAGGGCCCTAGAGAAAAGAGCAGGGTGATTTGGTTACTGAGATTACCATCTCTATTTTTTGCTACCATTCAATTGAAAGAGAGAAATGGGGGAAATTGAAGAATGGAGGGGAGAATGAAAGTGAGTGAAAAAGGGGGAAAGAGAGAGTCCTGGTTTTCCGTTTATTAAGAAATGAATGTTATTTTTTATGACCAAAAATATGTGACATTATTGTTGTCCAATAAAGCGATTGTCATTATTTTCTTCTTTTTTTAAAAGATCGCGATCTTAAGCCTCAACATAAAAGTGAAGAACATGTGAAGAATAGACATTTTTATTCCTGGAGCTCTTAGTTGTGACGCCTACTTTCATGCGATCACACAATACTAAAGCCGCACATAAGAGAATGATGTGTATACGATCCCACGGGTGCCCCTTATGCCCCATTGCGTGGTCTCACACTTTTTTTAGGCATACATACATTTTTCACATGCATTTCACTCACACTTATGCTATGCTTTTATAGCCATCAAAATTACTTTGATCTCAAGTAAAGAGCGAAAAAATTCCAAGTATTTGAGTCTCACCTTTGAATGACAAAAATTTCCTCTTCGATCAAATGCTTGAATCTTTTCCTTCAAAATTCATTGTCATATAATTTTATTCATACATTTGGTATACATTTATATATTTGGAGTATTTAACTGAAGAACTGTCACTTGTTTTGCAGATACATCGAAGCAGAGAATGTGATAAAACTTTGGGAATCGCTTGGATTCACAAATTCAGAACAATTATTAACAGTAAGTGTTTTTCAGTCGATATATATTTTTCTTTAAATTTTAAATAGATTTTAGACAAATGTTTCCTCAATTATACTAATAGTGAAGAAGTGATGTCTTCAATAAGAATCTAATTTAGATTCTATTGATTAGCAGAAGTGTGTCTGTCGTTAGTGTAGATCAGAATTGAGATAAACAGAGCTCATGAGAGCCGATAGAGTGGACACACTATTAGAGCATTCAATCAAAGATCAGATGCAGTGAACATCAATTTCTGAATGTGAATGTCGTTTAACTTTATTCAATAGAATATTATAAATGTATTACTGGACTGACTGGCGTTCAGTAATCACTGAGTCATATGCATAGCACTGGCGATACTCTTATTGACTAATACTTGAAAAAATGAGACACAAATCCGCAAAATTCTCGATGACTGCAACGCACGAAACTGGCGTTTGTTCGCCAACCAAGTCATGCGCTCTCACTGTCACAGCACTCGTCTATTATAGATATTCTGGTGGAGAGTGAGCCAACTCCGAACAGCACAAGAATTATACCAAACAACTAATGCTTTGGTATCACTAAATGGCACTCTCCTGGTCTCCGACTACTGTTTGAATAGTGGCAGCTCTGGTAGATGTCTGTCGCGGAGGACTGACTTTAACTTAATAAATAAGCCTTACTTTCGATGCATTTACATAACAATAGAGAAAATCGTCGTTAACTTTGTGTTTACGTAATATTAGACTTAAACTGATATAACATTATTACTAATATTAGTCTCTTTAGAATTGATTCAAACTTTTTAACTCATGAATAGAATACTTATTTCCCTAAAATATCAGAACATCTTCTTTCTGTGAACTATATTCCTGTTCACTTTAGTAAAACAATTCTTCCAAATGTATTGTAAGTGAGTATCATTGTAGTTGCATTAGCACCAGTGTTAGCGCCAGTGCTGGTGCAGTGCTCTTCACTACAACTCTATGTATTTTTTATGAAAGTTTAATTAAGTTAAGAAACTTATCGTTTTCTTTCAATGCAATGAACTGATAATTTCCCAAATAATTTATTCACTGTTTTGTGACATCAGAGTTAGCACAGGACGAAGAAACATATATGGCAGTGTGTTAGGCAGAAGCTGCACACTTGGGCTTTTTTCTATGCAGTAATCAATATTGTTTGCAATACATACGCTTTTTTCAAGTTCACAATCCCCATGACTTTTGCTTCATTTCCCATTCTTTTATATATATTTCGTTTATATTGAATGAGACTATTATTGATTTTTTACCCAACTATACACTCAGAACATAGACATAGCACACACACACTGGGAGAGTGAGGCTGAGAATCAACACTAGATATATATTAGGATTTTGAATGAAGCTTTCAGAGAACAGAAGTCGAGCCCTTACTAAAGGTCGATGCGTTGGATAACTGTTAAAATCCATATTATAGCCGGTATTATACCCCCTTAACTGTGAGAAGTGGCGGTTCTGGGAGTCACTCACGTCTGCCTACTTTTCAATCGTTATATACGATAATAAAGTGGAGAAAAAATATTAAATACTAGTTCTGTATCTCTCTCTTGGAGTTGTCGTCGAAGTTTGTAATCGACTTTCTGTTAACTTATTATAAGTAACAACACTTAACGCAACGTTTTTCGGAGTATTGAAACTCGAAAGTAACCCCAAATGACAGCCTTAATGGTGTAGATATCAAACAATAGCTCAGTTTCAAAGATTTATAGTCTTCTCAATGAACAAAATCCAGCAAAACCAGTGACCTGTGCTCTCTATCATTACCATTATTAAGGGCTAAAACAACAGAAAACGTTGATTGCTCAAACTTTTATTTTGATGCTTCAAATTTATTTCAACAATCGATAGAATGTAATTAAATGTTTGATTTGGTATTACTTACAAAGGATTCCATTAAATGCTTGAATAAAACAAATTTCAATGAATTTACGACTAAAACAATGAATTAAATGCAAAAACTATTGATTTTTTGAAGGAATTACTCTTTTAATAATAAAATTGTAGACAATTCTTATGATATATGGAATAATGAATCAATAAATTTGGTTTTGAAAGAAACAAATGTCTTGAAAGGAGTGCAGCTATTATTCAGAGTATAAATAAGATAATTATCAAAATTGCAAATCTTTGTCATTACTGGAAAGCATTTATCATTCTTTCAAAAGGCTTTTCTCCTATCAGATAATAATTTGACATTTTATAACATCAAAGTAATGGAAGTGCTACTCCCACTCCCACTAAAATATAGTCATCCCATCAGTGTTGAAGTGTTTCCTCTGTCGGGAATAATGCACTGGAAGTGCAACTTCTTGTTCGCCATTATTTTGAATATATCTCAACATATTATAGGTTTTGCGGGAAATCCAGACTATGAGAGCCCAGAGAGCAAAAAAGTGGTGAACCTCTGGCTTATGATAAATGTTAGCGAATAGTAAAAAGACAGGCATTGGATGGGGAGACCATCTGATGAGAAACAAAGAGCATAGCTTTGCGACAATAGCTTAGAACACAATTTATTGCTTTCGATATCAACAAAACTCATCTCAAATGTTACTATTTTTTAAGACTGGCTGCACATCGATTGATACTTCTCTCGATTGGCACACAATAGATGTTAGAGTATGTCCACAATCGCATCAGTAGTTGAATGCATAAGAAATTAATGCAATTCCAGAGAATAATATATTGAAATCAATTAAACGCAAGAAAAGTCTGTATCCCTGAAGTAGACTTAGTCGGCCTCACAACTAAAGACTTAATTATCATTTACTTGAAAGGAGTCAAACCATTCACTTCTTGGAATACGGAATCAGTTTTCGATCTCTTTATTGCAATCAATAGTTTACATGAATTAAGTTTTATTGCAGAAAACGGATGACTAACCCTTGAGCTCAGAGTCAAAGATATTTGTGTCAAATATCTTATACTCTTAAGTAGAATATCAGTTGTGAATTCCCTTGCTTATATCAATATGTTTTGCTTTAGTTTTCATTTAATTTATTGCAAACTTCAACGTTTTGAAAGTATTTCGCTTTTTAAAGATATTAAACTATTTTTTAAAGCGATGGTTCTGTCATTTTATTTTTAAAATATGTCCTATCTAAAATAATTCAAAAATTTAATTCCCTTTGAGTGATCGACTACCATGCTCATTCAAACTTTTGCAAACTTATAAATTATAAGTTATAATGAAAGCAAAATTATGTATCGACTTAATAATTATGTCATAAATAAGTATATTTCTTAAAGAAAGTATCGATCAGTTCTTTATTACTTTGGTTTTTATGACTTAATCTAATTAATCAAAATATATTACTTAAAAAATAATGACATTATTTATCGGAAAAATTAGAATATTTTATGTATAGAAGCGATGGATGTGATTGAATGAAGTGAATGTTAGACACGAAACATATTATTTTATCACTCATTCAGACCCTCAGGACTCAAATATCTGCAAATTTTCTCAGAGAAAAAAAGAAGATAATAGAGTTTGAATGCATAGCATTGAGGAGTGGCTCAAAATCATATCATTCTATCGTTTAGTTTGCAAGAGATGTGCGCCTCTTTTCACTCAATATTTGCCAGAATATAAACTGTGCCTTATTTTGATAACGATTCCAATGAAACCCATATTATTCAGGAAATGATAGAAAACGGAAAATAAACAGATGAGGACTGATTAAAGACTAAAGATTTCCGATGAACTTGAAAGAAAAAAGTCAAAACTCACCAATTTATGGGATTTGCAGACAAATAGTTGTGTTAACTGTTAACACATTTTTATAATTGATTTGTTTGCAAAAACTGTTAGACAAACAAATGAAACGAATCTGAAAACAAACTGAAAAATATATAAAACATTTGACAGAATAATAACGGCTTTATTAATGTGTTATTTGATTTGAGCCAACAATTGTGCAAAACATTGAATGCAATTAGCAATTGAATGGGTGTTCCGATTGTGCCTCGAATTGAGCCGAACATTAACCCGAGGACTGACTCAACACTATATAATTTCCACTATTGTTGTGTTATATTGTGTTACAATTTTGTGAGTAACACAACAAATATCAAGTGTTGGGTCATAAATGTTTAATATAACACAACAGTGTTGTTATGCCTGATCTGACCCGCAATACAGCCATTGATTCACAAGAGATTGTTATATTGCCATTCCATGTAAAACTGTATGTCTGTCCTCCGCATCCAAATTCGTTGAATTTGTATTGAAATCCGTTTGTGAGTCAAACTCGAGGCACATATTTTTATATTCAGAATATATTAAACATCCGAATAATATTCTATTTGAATAATTCTTTGAATTCCTTATCCCTGTTATATAAATATCTGATATTCTCATGGATTGCATACAAAAATATCAGCGAATAAACACCAAAATTAATTGATCTGAAAAACAAATTGATTTATTTATATGGATCTATATTTTAGATAAAAATGACATTTCCTTTAAACTGAAACATAAAGATATTCATATAAATGCATTGATTATTCTGTGCCTGCAATCAAACTCAAGAATCTAAAGTCTTGATAATTGAAATGTCATTTAAAAGGCTTATTAATAATGCATTTAATAAATGGATTCTGTTTTATAAAAGAGGAAATATTTTTAATTAATCACATTTTGAAAATGAAAAATCTGGTCATTTAAACAAATATTCATAGAATAACCTCTAATTTTCATATCAAAAATGACATTTTTCCAATTTGTGAACTTTAATGATTTGTAATGTTTTGTAATAAATTTATTCAATATTTAAATCAAATTTTTTCAAATTTATGTCAAAACAAGTTTTATATCTAAAAGAATTCATTTGAGTTGAGAATCGTTTACAAAGAAAGCAATTTATGTAAAACTCTTAGAGTTTCAGTTGAATAATAGGAGCGATGAATGAGTGGAAGCACTCCATTATCTTAAAATTTAGTACAAAAGCAAAACATTTGCTTATAAATACTAATGGCATTACTCTTCTGTGGTTAATGTGACTCCAGAGTCGGCTCAACAAATGCCTAATGAATGTATTGCTTGAAAATTATTTTTTATACCAAACCCTTAAACGCAAAGTTTTTGCTAAGAAATAGCGATAACTATTCCCGCAGTTATTCGCAACGATTTGATAACACATTTGAGTGCAGTTTCAGTTGAAAATCAGTTAACTGTTATAAACGCTTATTTCAATAATAAAAGCCATAATCATGAATAAGAGCTTTGAGATCCTTTTCCACCAAAAAATTTAAAAAATCTCATTTTGTTTTTATTCAGTTTAACTCTTTGTTAAATTATGTGGAAATCTGTTTTTAAAAACACTTTTAGTATATTTTTTATTAATTGAATTTTTTAAAACTCATAAATAGATTAAAGCATTAAATTTGAAACAAAGGCTTATTTCATGAGTTTTGAGGCATTAAAATGTTATGACTTTATTTAAGGTTCAGACTATTTTTCTCTTAAAATAGAGGAGAAATGTGTTTGAATTGAAATAAAGTGAAAATCATATAAAACTATAATATAGTCCATAATATAAAGCACTTCTGTTTTGACGCCTTAAGCGAAACCGAATTTTTTATTCAAACATTTTCTTTGATTTCTTTTCATAGAGTTTGGGATTTAATCCAAAATCTAAAGTCAATACTCAGGAACTGTCGGCGTTACTCGAAGAGAAACTAAGCGCACCCAACAGTAGTCCAGAATTGTTTCAGGTACAATCAATAATAGCAGCCGATAAAGAATTGGACAAAAACTGATGCTATTAATCATAAACTAGGTTTCGTTGGCAACATTTCAAAATGAATTAACACAAACAAAGTGAGTATACGTTGAATGAAATGCCATTTATTTACAAAAGAAAACATTAATAAAACTTTTTTTTTACAATTTCGTCAATTTTTTCGTTTGCGAATAATTTTATCATTTTTTTCCGAAACACAACTCGTTATTAAAGTGTAAAAGAGTGAAAAATATAGAAGGGATGAAAAATCTAGGGCGCGGTTAACACACAAAGTATTTTGTAATTTTTTGCACACTCGATATGGCACTGGATTGCAAGTGTCGGTGCCTTATGAATAATGCACTATTGAAAGAATTTCATTAATATTGCATGAGATCAAAGTTATGAACTCTTTTATAATACAATAGGAAAACCTTTTCTTTCAATATATCGAAGACAAGAGAAAAAAAATTGGAAGTTTTTGATCAAAAGAAAGATTGTCTCAAAAAATATAATATCTTATAATGTTTTATAGGATTAATTACGAACACATCAAAGATGAAAGGGATAGACTTCGTATAAACATTTGTGAGGCCAACACCAGAGCCGACTTATTAGCACAAGAAGTCGACGATCAAAACGCCAAACTGGAGGCCTCGTCGCAAACCAGACTAATGTGAGTATTGCTCAGCAAAAATACTCTCTTACTGTGGGATAACCACTTGAAATACCAAAGGAATAGGCAAAGCATCCACTAATGAAAAGATAAATCATTCGGAGAACAATTTTATTTTAAGTAGATCATTGCTCATTCGTCATCAATTATTCATTATATTAAGCTGAATATTGCATGCTTAATCAAGTTACTTTTAGATACAATGAATTTTCTTTGTATCTAAAGTTAGCACCTTACTCAATTGATGTAAATAAGTTTAGTTTGTATTGTTTGAGAGCCTTTGGGTATTCCATTATTAGTGGTTATCTTCTCTTTTCCTCAAACAACACAATCAAAGCATTTCTCAAACATTTATAGTCTTTTGGAGAAGAAATATAGCGAACAAATACGAGGACTTCAACAAGAATTACAACACGAAAGAGAATCTATGGACAGACAATCACTCCATTTGAGAGAAGATATCGCCAAAGAGTTGTCGTCAGCACAGGAACAGTCAACCCAATTGAGGCAAAACATTGAGATATTAGAACAGGTATTGCATATCAGACTTACATTAGTAATACATTAGTAATGCATACAATTGTCATAATTTTATTGAAACTCAATTGAATGAAATGTTTAACTGAATAAATGTCACGAATATTCTGAGCCCTTATCAATCATTTCAGGAAAACAAACGCCTCGAAAATGAAGTCCAGGCTATGAATAGGAAGCACTTGGAATTGCAAAGGGCTTACTTGGATTACCACAAACGTATCGATGAGAGCGAAAGACTCACCAAAAAAGTGAATATTTTATTATATTTTCTCATTTGATATTCATTTCTACTGATTATTAATCAATTGGTTGTCATTAATTTGCTTACATTATATCTGAGCACAATTCAAGAGCTTTCCATCGATTTCATTAGTGAGGGTGTGTTTAATCCAATATTCTTATTGATGATGCGCTTAATCGCCGTTATATGAAGGCAGCCCTTCCCTCACAGCAGTAACTCATAACTGATGTCTTTTTCAAAAACTTTCTGTAATTCTTTGAAAACTAAATATTGAATTCCAGTGGTTGTTAAGACTGAGCCCATTTCTATTTTGTTCGTTGAGTATATACTCATTCCGTGGCATTCAGTTTACATAATAATGAATTGAAGTAAATCTAAGCTCTACTCAAAGGAAAGATAAAAATAATGTATATTTAAGTAAATTCTTATCATTTGAAGAAAAAAAGAGAATTGTATTGAGAAGTATTGAGAACTCAAAACTAATCTAAGAAATAGTATTTGAGTCGTTATTTTGTCTAAAATAAGGAGAAGAAAACAATACTTTGAGAGAAAACTCAATGATTGTATTCGTCAGTTGAACTCATTGGAGGATAATTTTATGGTTAGTGAACTCAATAAAGACAATTAAAATGAGCCCATATTTGCTAACATTGATTAAGATCTGACAAATAAGTAGACTATACTGTAGTAAACATAGACTAAGTTTATACAATTTGATAAATTTCACTCATTTCGCTCTTCTATTAACATCATTATAGTTATCATATAATAACTTATATTCCAAGAGTCGGACCATTTGTGTGATTTATTTTCGCACAAAAGTGTTGTCTTCTGCTAATGTCAGACAACATAAGAGTTATCTGTCCTCATATTGAGATACAAACAGTAATAATCGCAATAAGAGACTAATATTATCTAATTCTTGTGCAAAACTACATGTCTTATCCCCAATGGTATAATCGTTACGTTTTGCTCAAAACGGTTGAGTAGTCAACGAATATCTTTAATTAGTATAAATTTTGGACAAAAATGTCATTTATTATTGACTTTTATGTTCTTAAAGCTCACAGAATTGGAATCAATGCAAGTCTTAGTCCGCGAACAACACAACGAAGAAATCGATTCACTAAAAGCACAAAATAAGGTATAAACATATCGTTTCACTCAATAGAGACCATCATTGACTCAAACCATTGATATCAAAGATACAATGATAGCCAGTTAGAAAACTATTCCCTTCATTACTCTATTAAATTTAGATGGCCAAATAAATTTTGACCTTGTTCATCTTGTTTTTCTAAAACTTTTAACAGTTTTCGGTGGGTTTTAAGATTTAACCAATAAAATTGAATCCATTTCATAATTTTCCCTATAATTGGATGTAAGTAGATCAGTATAATATAAATTCCATAAATAAACAAGATACAATTCCCAATCCATTAGCATTGTATTAATGAATGAAGTTTCCATTCAATTCATATAATGAGAATCAGTACTCCCTATGTTCTAACTGGTCATCAACGAGTGGAAAGGCAGCTATTTTATATTCTGAGCCATAAGAAGGCCAATAGAATAGTCTGTAATGTTTGTGTGACTGAGTGTCTAACTGTCTCTCAGGAACTACAAGACAGAAACGATGAATTGGTTTTGCAAATCGAAAATCTTAAACAAGAATTACAACAAATTTCATTTCAACGCCGAAACACGAGATCTAAAATCCATAAAAAGCCAACTAACCATCAAAGGAGTAGGTCTTGGCTTTCGGATTACATTCAAACCGTCAGTGTTGAGGAACTGGAGGACAACAGTCAGTGCAAATCTGTCGCATTTAACCTAAAGAGAAGAGGAAATGATTCGTCTTCTTCTGGTAATAAACAGAGAAAAATAGTCGTTAAGAAAGAAGTGATTTATTTCTTCTAATCTTTTCTAATATTTTGTCAAATAATCAGATGAGACCGAAGACGACGACTGTTCCCCAATAGGAAGGACTAAGAGAATGGTGTTATCAGCAAAAACTCACTCAGATTTGGGTACACCTGAATCAATACTCTTGAGATTAGATCCACTGATCGTCAGTTTTTTCTCTTTCGGGGTCAACAGGGGGTCTATTTAACTGATATTTTGATTGATCTTGACACAAAATTGGAGTTAATATTTTGATCTTTTCTATACAATTATTAAATGAAGAGAATTGATATATAATTCAGAATCAGAAAAGAATTGAACAATAATTGTAATGAGGGAGGGTTTGGGTTATCCCTATGTTTGATCATCAGTGGATTGAATGAATTTTTTGCTATAATGTGTCTAACGTTTAGCTCATTAAGCATTTGCTTTGAAAACTGATATCCGGTTCTCTCAATAGATAATGTTTTAGAAGAAGAATATGAAGAGTCGATGAGTCAAAACAATGTGAGTCCCTGTGTGAGTGAAAGCACTCTCCTTAACCAAATCGATCGACTCAGACATGAATTAAGTACACAAATTGGTCGAACAGATCAGCTGATTGTTGATCGAAATAAGTCTGTTCTCCAAATCCAACAGTTCTACGAAAAGTCTTTACACAACAAAGAAATAGAAATCAAAGAACTAAAAGAAATTAATTCTAATTTGAATACAAGCCTTAAGGAGTGTCGCGAAAGGCTTTCCAATGAAACAAAAAGCCTAAAGCAGTCTCTGCACAAACATTTCAACGAAGTTCTCAATCAATTCATCAATTCTTATATCCCTTCCTATGCTTTGATGGAAGAGTTGGAAATGAATTCATTCAAACAAATAAGAAATTCATTTTCGACATTAATTTTTAAACTCCTGACAGAAACAGTGTTAGAATCAGACAATTATGACATCAAAGCAAACATAGAAACAGAGATTCAAAGACTGAACGAGCAATTAATCGAAGTCTTCGATAGAGTTAGCGATGAATTACAAGTCACGCATCGAAACGCATACAAACGACTCAATGAAAGCCATTCTCAGAGAGGTTTAAAATTTATTACTGGACTCCATGTCGTGTTTGTCTCACATTTTTACTGTCGTTACAGATGACGATCTCAATCGTGA
>JAQFZI010000215.1:0-20612 GCA_034695605.1 Eupelops occultus | reverse complement strand
CTCTCTCTCTCTCTCTCTCTCTCTCTCTCTCTCTCTCTCTCTCGAATGAATTTTTGCCAGATTTTTGTTGGGATAAAAATGCAATTTTAATAATTGGATTCACAGAGCAATAGACGAATACTAAATATAGAATATTCTCAAAGAAAACTGAGAAAAATAGTTTTCACATAAGTTTAGTAAAGTTTGTCTTCACAACTGATAAATTGAAAGACAGTCATTCGCTCCACAAATAAATGAATTTTGGTTTTTCAAGAATTGCTGCCCTCAGACAACACTTTCGTTATAACTTAAGTCCTTTGACTCTTTACTTGTCTTTTAATATAATTGCTTTCAGTTTGATTAAAGTCAATGATATTAAATATTGTCTTCAAGTAATTTGTTTCAAACAATTTATTCTAATAAATGACGAGTCAATCATAATAACCATTAAATCATTTTTATTAAATGACATTTCATTTAAAGCAAACAAAATATTCAATAATAAGAAAAAAGATATTAAAACAAAACTAAAGAATCAAATTTCGAGTGAAGCGAAGCATAACTAAGAAAATATTAAATTTGAGAACTTATTTGAGAAATCATAAGAAAAAAATTGATATAAACATAACTCGAAACTAAGAGCAAACTATTTGTTAAAATTATGCGAAAGTCTTTGAATTTGAGGAGAAAATTATGGATAAAAATGAAAAAATTTAATTTCAAAGTGAACTTAAACTCAAAGACATTCAACAATTTCTTAACTTTTGCAACAAGGAAACTAATTTGCATAAAAAAACCTTAATTTCAATTTAATTCAAAGAAAAAAATAATGAAACATAAATATTCAAAATTATTTTGAGATAAGAAAACATGTGATTCCAGGACTGACAGAAAAGTCTTAATTTAGTGGCTCTGGTATTGAAGTGTTGTTTGGATTCTATTAAATGATAACCGAATAAAGTAATGCAAACATTGAAACGTGAACTCAGTTCTAAAAGAAGGGATTTCCGCACCAAACAAAAAAGGTTATTCATTGAGCAATTCATTTTTGCACGATCATTTTCAGAAATATGTCTATTGGAGTTTTCAACAAAAATATGTTACGCTCTGAGAAGCTATCCGTGCGATGAGATTATGAACAAAGATATTATTCATTGCGTTTAATGTAATGCTAATAATTTTTTAAGCGACACATTTACTGGAAGTGACGGGATATGGGAATTTCACGAGGATCACTTTTTAAAAAAAATTTATTGCTTGACAAGATTTTCAGCTATAAATAATGTTTAAGTAATAACTTATTACTAATAACTAAATTTTCTAATTTATATTCCGACTATTTATCAGAATATTTGTTAAATCCTATTCGAGGCTAAAATTATTTTCAGTATAATTAGCCCTCAAATTAAAAATGTATTTTAACAAGAGCCATTGGAAATCATGTCAGAGGAACTCTAAATTCAATAGAACTAATTAATTGCTTTCAGAGATTATAAAAGTTTTTTGACTTCTGATGTTTGCGATACGGAATGGCAGGGAATGCATTGAATGCCAATAAAAGAGAATATAATAGAGATGGTGTCCGCCATCGATGCAAAAAATGAAATAATAATTTATACAAACAATACAAATATAAATGCATCCGACTTATGACATACGAAGAATGGATTGTAGGATAAAAACCTAATTTAATAGCAAATCAAAGAATGAAGAAAATAAATGGAATGCGAATAAGACTTTGATTTAAATACAAATCTAATTGAAATCGAAACAGAATTGAATGCAATTTAGTTTTTAATTAAACAAAGCATTCGAGCGAATAATTTTTCACTTTAAATGCCAAACGAGTTATTATTATTGAATAGAATTGAATCAAAGAAAGAGAAAAATAAATCCAATAATCATTTGAATTGAGATAAAGATCGAAGAAAAATAAAATAAATTCATTTAATGCCAAAAAACATTTGAATATTATTTAATTTAGTATTTGACCCAAACTTATAATTGACAGATAATGCAAACATTTCTGTTAGATATCACAAACAGATAACGGGTTATGTCTTAAGAATTGCGTAACATTTGAAGGAAAACTCATTTTTGAATAAACCCTTTTACAAAATATCTTTTATTTTGAATATTCTTTTAAAATAAATAAATTTTCAAAAAATATTTAATTGACGCGAAATAAAACATACAGAATATGGAATCGATATAATACTGTTCACATTAGGCACTCCCACACAGTCATAGAGTGAACTGTACTGTCAATCACCTAAAATGGGTCACAAAAATGGATTGAAATTTTTTAAAATATTATTTCTGATGACTAAAAATATTCATCAAAAATATAGAGAGAAAGAGAAAGATATTAAATATCATATGATTTTTGTTAATTTATTTGATTCGAGTTCATAAACAGTTGATGTTTGCCATCAAATAAGTCAACAATATTTTTGAAATCAGCACAAAAACTGGTCGACAAACTAATGTAGAACCAAATTATCTCTGGATTAACGCTATTCCTATCTGTAGTGATAACTCGTTTCTCTCGATTTGCAGAAAACATTTGAAATCAATTTCTATAAAAAACATATTATATTTCGTACACAAAGAAAATATTATTCAATTTTATTTAAAAATGTTCCGAAACATTCTTTATTATCTTTGAAGAAATGGAAAAACTATAAGAAAATTACTTAAATAAACAATAGATAAAAGTAAAGAGTGCTCAACAACTGTCTGTTTCTCCTAAGATTAAGAAATACATTAAGAAAAGCAAATACTTTTAGCAAAAAATTGTTGAAAAGAACTAAATTCTATTTGAAAAATAAAAACAGTGTTTGGTTTGAATAAACACTAGAAAACACATTTCAAACCAATTTTATGATGAATTTCATAATAATTTTAAGTTTGTATCTAAACGTAAATCAAATCATTTGTTTTTAAAAACGTATCTATTTATGTTTAAAATCGTATATCGATATCAAAGACTATATTATTAGACTTTAAAAATGATAAAAACTATTTATTTGTGAGTTTTTAACAATTTTATCAAACTTTATGCTCAGTTAACATAAATGCGGAAAATGTGATAAAAATTATCTGAATTTTTTTATTGGAGTCGACGCCCACTTAAAGTTGGCTCAAATATTATTGTCAGTAAATATATGGGCGAAACATATAACTAATGATCATTTTTTGTTTGAAAATACAGAACAAAATCGAGTTTATGAGTACTTGAGAGGGACTCGACTGTGCGACCAATGACTTTGCGCTATAATCACAGAATCAGGGATTTACTTAACATAAAAACCTTTTGATAAGAATTGTTTCGGTTTTGAGTAAATATTGTTAAACACAATCGAATTGTGAGAAAAGGGCAACAAATCAGTAACTAAAGTAAGTTAATATTTGCGCGCAGAATAAGCAATGGATGGTTTGGATAAAGTGTTTAAAAATATACTTTGGGTTACTAGACTTAAAGGAGGAGAGGAATTCTTGACAATTAGTCCTAGAATAGTTCTCACAGACATACAAATGTGGTTCTAATGCTAATAAATAAATAATTTAATTATTATTATTATATATGTAATCAAATATAATACAAATGATTGAAGTCTAGAAAATATTTACAATTTTTTAGTTCATAAAACGTTTTGGTAATAATAATAACAATCATTTAAATAAGAATATAATTATGAAAATGTTTTGGATATTGAATTATGAAAAGCAAAACAAGACATTTGATATGCAGACCATTAAAGAGCATTTTATTGCGGCTCACAATCAAAATATTGTACTTTTAATGGAAAAAATCAAAACAATTCAAACATTAGCTGACGTTATGTTACGTGAAGTCAAGGACTTTAAGGTTATTATATATTTTTTCGCTATTATTCTGTTCATAAACTTGAAATTCATATAAAAAATATGATAATTAATAGAAAAACGGAAAAATAAAGAAAAATATTATTAACGAAACATTATTTTCACGTTTTTTGGTCACATGTATTGTAAAAAAGAAAAATATTTTGATATTTTCTTTGTATTATTTGAATGAATGATTAATTTTATAGAAGACTTCAAAACTATTTGTTAGTAAAATAATTGAATAATAAATTCTCGAATTCAATACAAAATTAATATTTTTTATGACCAATAATACAAAAAGTAGTTAAGACAGTAAACAACGAAATTAATTTTCAAATCCATAATTCAAATCATTAGACATTATGTTAAGGAAAGGAATATTTGTTTTTAATTTGTTGTCATTTGTAAGCATCGAATGAAATGTTTGTTTTATTCTTAAGGTTAAACACTTGAGACAAAAAGTGAAGAAAATAGCATTTGTTTGGCGAGATTTCAGAAAATATTCATAAAACTGAAAGTAATCGTTGATATCATAACAAATATTCACAAATGTTTTAAGTAATTCGTGTTTTAAAACAATAGGTATGACTGAAATTAATACTTATTTATTGTCTGTTAACACAAAAGCGCTAACATTTGTTTGGATTAAATAACAAATGATTGGCATATATTGCGATTAAGTTATAGACATTTTTGTCTAATTTAGACAATCTTTCGGTTGTGCATCGATTGGACGGTATATGTTTGAGTTCGTGAGTCGGCATCACTTTATTAGAGACTCACTCCAAAGAAAAGACTACAGAAGCGAACGATTGTTTTGATTGCAACGCCTAATCCAATGAAATTTTAGCACATCTATGAATTTATTTAAAGAACAGACATTTTGAGAGTAAAAATTTTGTCGAACCCTTACAAATAAAAGAATGAATTGTGGCTTAGGCTCCAAATTACACATTTGACGGGCGTTCGCATAACTTATTCAATATTAGCGATCAAATAGTTTTCAATTTCAATGCAAACTTCAAACTAAAAGCTGAGACATTGAATGAATCAACCGTTGGATAAGAAGTTGAGAAAATAGTTCTTAAAATAGTGGGCCATGGATTCAATCAAATGAATAGATTGGATTCACACCAAATTTGGTGCCAAATATACAGCATTTACTTCAATGAAATCACCATTAAATTCATAATCAATTACAATAATAGACATTATTTTCTTTTCTCATATTTTACGAATCGTTTGAAGCCTTTCTATTGTATGAGAATTTTAAGTACAAGAAGTCATTGAAATCACAAAAAAGTTTTATTTTTTCTTTTCTTATCGCATAAAAAGAGGGACTTTTTTAAAAGAAAAAACTTTTTAAAACTTGTGATTAATCTGTGAAGTCATACATTTTAAAGCCATAACTGGGAACTACTGACGTTTTGAGTGCATCAACACTTGTATGTTGTGTTATGTGGTGTGCGATAGGTCTTTAAAATACATCCAAAAGTCTCTTCGAAAGAGAAACGAATGGAAAAAATGAAAAATAAAATTCAAAAGTAGATAACAGAAGAGAACTTAAATTATGAACAAAAAATCTGGTTTGAGGTCCGAATTTCTAGTGTTTGAGCACTGGATAACTTGTGCGAGAATTGTATGCAATGCGTGATTACAATAATAAACATTTTGAGACCTCATATAATATATTTTTTATTTTTTCACCACTTTTTATATGACTCGAAAACTTGTTTTATTGAAGTAATAAAATTGCATAAAATATTAATTACTGATTGACTTTTGATTCTAATTCGCATTTTGTCTCATAAGAAGAGGATTTTAATGAATTTTATTACACTTAATGACGATATTAGTAATTAAAGAAAGTTTACGAAAGAGATCAACACTTAAGTATTGGGGAAATACGGGCCAAACACTTGACTTCTCAAAAGTTATTAATCAGAATTACTTTTGCATATAAGAGACAGAAAAGTGATTAATAATATTTTAGTTAAAATATCACATATATTGGAAATGTTGGCACAAAAGTTGCAAAACTAAACTTAACTCAAAAGAAAGTTTGCGTTTAATTTAGAGAATTATTAAACAAATTAATGCATTTTTGGGATTTTGTTTAAACACGTTTTCGTAACACAAAATCTATTGACACTAATTGAAAGGGTTGTCTACTTTTTCATTAAAAACTTCTATTAATGTAACTCAGAATAGTTTTGAGCGAATCAACCCTTTCTACAAATGTTGTGACTATTATTTGATTCAATTAGTTTAGTAATTAAAATAATTATATAATAAATAAGTAATTAATGAATATATTGTAAATATATGTTAATAACTGAGTAAATAAATTATATAAATTTTAAGCAAATGGTTCGCCAATTAATTTGAATTACATTCAAAACATAAGTTATTAAAAACCTTTTGGGAAAAAAATAGTAATTAATTTCAAAGTAATCGACTGAAGGCTAAACAAAAATTATTATTTTAGTTGAGATTTTTTAAGCGATTGATTGAAAAATACGTGAATTAATTTACATAAATAATAAATTATAATAATTATATTCAGATATGGATTGGGATTAAAATTTAATTATTTTCTTCTCACAACTGATGGATATTCAGACAAAATATGATTTATAATCAATTATTAGAAATAATAACAATCGATAAGAAGTAGAAAATTATTTCAAAATTTATAAATAGCCGTAAAAAAGTAAAATCCAAAGGGAGTGAACACATAAACAATAAAAAAGTTTTGCATGGATTTCCTCTAAACGAAGCCAAACTGATTAGGGAATGGCTTTTATGTAACAGTAATAACACATTTGATGTAAGAGTGACTCAATTTTTAAGTTTAAGAGTATTCACACCCGAGAAATAGTGGTTCAAAAATTTCAGTTTTAGACAGTGATAGAGAGTGAGAGCAAAACCCACACAATTGCTGAGCAAAGAATTAATACACTATTAATGTTTAATACAATTCTCAGTATTATAGTAATGAAAATTTGAAGAAAAAATAAATAAATGATTGATAGAAGACATTAAGAAAACATGAGTTCCACAATAGAAATGGTTCACAATATATGTAACTGTTATCGCATTTTTCAAAACCTGACATTTAAGGACAGATACCGAGAGTGCTATGAATTAGAGGCTTACGTCAAGAGTTCAACACAAATAAGAAGAAAATCAAACTCAATGTGAATACAATCGGTTATAAAAATAATAATAAATATTGGATTAGAAATAACTTTACTTAAGATAGAAATCTGTTTTTGCATATAATTTACATAAACGGGGATTAAATACAAACGAAATCACGACTCAAAACAAACCTTTCTCTGCTTTGAATGCTTAAAATCAACGATAAAAACAAATTAAAAACTATTTTATTAACACAATTGAGAGAAAATTATTCACTAATTTCTTAATTCAAATAACAATAGATTGGAATAAAGTCGGGAACAAAAAAAAATTATTGAATAAAATAATAATAAGATATCTTTTGTAGTGTTATCTTAGATATCGTGAAAGTAATTTAATCGAAAGCAAAGGTCGACAATAAGGCTATATTTGATTTTGGGTTTGAAACCTGTATTACTATCGCGTTATGAGTGCGAGTCGTGTGAAACACCTGACTATCAGATAAAATCGTTTAATTTCTTATATAATATATAATGAATATTAATATCTATTATAACTGCATTTTAGTAATGAGTTATTTATGTATTAATAAATAAGATTTCTTCACTGATTTATTACTATAATACTCATTAGAAGAAGCATTCAATTCATTTAATAGATTTTCAGATTTAATATTTGATTGAATAACCTTTTTATTTACTTATGGAAGTCATGAAAACCCAAAGTTTAATAGCATTTAAATGATTCAATACAAAAGTAAACAAAATTAAACTAAGATTTAATTTAAGTTTAAAAACAAAATTCCTCCAATTTTTTTGGCATTTATTTGGAATTTACATAAAATAAGTGTTAGTTTTCACTGCAATACAATCTTTAGGAAAGCTGTGAAACAAACCTTTTTTTTTGCATCAAATACTAACCAATCGATTGAAATATTATCTCTTCAGAAACAATTGTGACGGATAGACCCCTTCCTCTTCTGTTTCTTATATTTATTGAGTAAAACATGACATTTAAGATAAGAGATAAACGCATTGTTATGACTACAGATTTATAACAATTTAATAAAATATTTACTTTTGAATATTTGAAATGAACTGAATATCAAACATATATTCAATTGATTGATAATATTTACGACCACATAATCTTTTTTAAATATATATAGCATTTAACTCAATATTTTATTCAATGAAATTTGATATAATTTTCACATAAATTTGTTTTTATATAAAACACATGTATTTGAGGAATGCCTGAAATAACATTTAATCATTCCTTCGTTTACTAAAAAACGTTACGAAATATTCATTTTAAAGAATAATTTATTTACATTTTAATGAATTACGAAAAAATTTAAAATAACTATAAATTAAATTTAAAAATAAATTGAATTTAAAGACTTACTGGTCGTCAATGCATTCCTCAGTCATGTCTACTGATATCGTATTTAATGATTTGTTTTGTTTTTATTTTTATTATTATTAATACTGATATTTAATATCAAAACATTGTCTGATTTGAGAGACAAAACAAATTAATGGCAATAATAATGATTGAATGGATTAGGTGTCAGTCGATTCAATCAATAGTTGACTCGATTTTAATTCAGTTTTAATTTAAACTGAAATTCGTTGCATTCAATGGAAGAAACGTCTGAAGCGATACTGAAATGAATGCAAAGCATAACAACGACTGGAATACAGTGTTGTCTCTGTTTTGAGCACAGAGTCAGTGCTCTACCGATGGATCGTTTGCTTTAGATATTAGGCCAACCTCTCTATGAGAGCGCAGTTGTTGTCGATCAGGAAAAGCGCTGTAAGAGCTGTAAGAATAGACGCCAATAGACACCGGTCTCCCTTTCCTCTCCTCTCTTCCCTTTAATACTCGGAATAGAAACCACTGTTTCCACGGCTTTTATATTTGTATCATTTGACGCAAACCATTAATTTTTTTGCTTCACTTCAAAATCCAATTTAATTAAATTTATGTTCAAATTGTTGTCAAAGTTATTGAATTTGGAGGCGAAATATGTGCTAAAACCAGAATCGGTGGTCTCTCCCTTTAGTTCAAATGGTATTTCGTGAACATTTCACTTGCAATTTGGGTCTCAGAAGAGTTACCAACAGTTTAGATAAGTTGAGGGAAGCCTTCCTTAAATGCGTTCATTGAACGAAACGAAACACTTCTCTGAGTCTTCACTTCTCGTTAGTATAGAATCTGATTGAATGACAAAAATAGCTTTCGTTGTAATGATTTGTTTGAAGTCACAAAATGCATAAATGACTCATAATATCATTCAATGTATATATAAATTCAATATTTATTAAGTTTTGCATACATTTCAATAATTCACGCGACAGGCGTTCAAAACAACAATCCTTAAGCATTTAAATAAAGAAAACAAACCAAAGTTAAGCATAACTTTTGATTATCAATATTTCGAGTGTATATCCACTTCTGGAACAGTAGTTTAAACTCAAATTTTTTGTTAAATACTCTCTAATTTTTTTATTAACCATTTATTAGAAAAAATCACGTTTTCAGACATTAATTATGAAGAAAAAATAAGAGTTTCCTGTTCATATTAAAAGTTATTCTGAATAAATGTCAGCTCAAAACGAAAGTCACTTATAATTTATTCAATTTTATTCTTGGATTAAAAAAAAGATTTTCGTAAATAATTTGAAGACTTGACTTTTGAGACGTTTTGTCGTTTTTATCAGACATTAAATGCAAAGTAGTTTTGCATATATTCTAAATACAGACTCTTTTGAGTTATGGATTGAAGGGATCAGACATTTGGCACTGGGTTTCTCTCTCACACAAAGGGATACCGGCGCAACAGAGAATCGGTCAGATGAAAGGCCCATAAAACTTTTGCTGACCATTAAATAAATGATCTGTTATATACATTGTTCCGCTCCAAAACGGTCTGACTAACTGATGATAGGCCTGGTTTTCAATACTAAACATTTCATTTGAAAGCAGATGTTTTCACAACTCTATTACTCTAATCGATGATTAGTTTGAAGCTAACTATTGTTTGGTTGACTTATAGTCAGAAACGCAAACCAATTGTCAGACAAATGAATAATTTATTCATTGATTACAATTTTGTTGCAATTATTGTAAACATCAGATAATATTCATCAGAAAATCTTAAATAATATTTGAGAGTCGAATAAAATATTCTTTTGTTGGAATTGAGAACAGAATCACAGACTTATCTAAACAGAGAATAATTGAGAATATGTTTGGTCTGAGATATGCAAAACTTGATAAACACGAACGAGTGTTCAAAAATCGTGTTAAGTTACAAACCATTAATATTAAGAGCATTTATTTCTGAAAAGTCCAACAAAGTCTTGAGTTCTACTCATAATAATCGGTGCAATAAATTTGTGCGGATTTTCTGTTGCATATGAGATATGAGTTAAATCTCATGCAATCGTTTCAAACCATGTTTTGCCTTAACTTCTCTAATAACAGATTTATTCGCATTATTTAGTTTCTGGGGACTATTGAACAACATTTAAGTTTCTGCTCGTTTACAACAAATTAGTTGAGAATAAATGCTGGGAATCATAAATAGGGTTCAGAGACTAAAACAGAAAACTTTCGTCAGTCATAAAAAAATAAAGTAAACAATTTTCTAATTTATTATTCAAGTTATTCAAAATGAAATAATGAGAGAAAGTCATGAATTGTTTTTTGGTTCAGAATATATTTGAGGCGAACCCCACCATAAATTCCAGCTGTTCTTCACAGAAGTGGCCACATTTGAAGCGACCACTGAATGCCTGAAAATACGTAGGCTTTAGACAACAAAACTGTTTTTACATTCATCTCAAACATTCAACTCATGAGACTATAAAAATCATTCACTAAATTTGTTACAATTTTACCAATTTTTGAGAGAGAGAGGGAGGGAGGAAAGAGGGAGAGAGAGAGAGAGAGAGAGAGAGAGAGAGAGAGAGAGAGAGAGAGAGATTACGGAAATTGAATAATTTTTCAATCAACATTTTGCAGATGCCGTGAAATTGAATTTAATTATAAAAATTGACTGATTCTGTTGGCACCACATCTCCATTAGCGTAGATATAATCTGTTTCACAAATATTCCTAAATATTTATATTAGTTTAAATGTCTTGATAAAATTCAGTTTTCCCTTTAGATTAAATAGACTAAGATTTATGTCAGAGTAAATTAGTTAATCTTTGAAATATTAATAAATTTGAATAACTTTTTTTTGGTTTATCTGTAATAACAATGTATTTGTAATATTTGTACCTCAAAAAGGAATTATACAACTTTTAAATAAACAAAACAATAATAACATTAATAACAATGAAATAATTTATAATACAATTGGAGTAATAATCGCAGAATAGAACAAATATGACTTAAATTTTGATAACTATCACATTTTATAAAAGGTTTTCTGTATTTTTAGTGTTCTTATAATTAGTTTTTTTTCGCTTCGAGTGAAATAACGATATTATCTGCAAAAGAGTTTGAGATAATATTCAACTAATAACCGAAAATAATAGTAAAAAATTTAAAGTCAACCAAATTTAAGAAAAAATATAATTATATTTTGCTTTTCTTTATTTGCTTAGAAAAGATTAAACCAAAAATGATTTGTCATTTAATATATAATCAAAAGTTGTGACCATTTTGTCAACCGATTAAGTGTAACAAAAATATAAGCCTTTAATTACTTAATTAAACAAATTATAGCAAAAGAACAAAACTTAACAAATATTGACATTAATTGTGTATTTGGACTGAATTGACGTATAATTAAAGATAATAAATAACAGAATAATCCTTTTGCTCTATTCTGCCTCTCATTTCAAAACAATTATTCCACTTATGATAAGAACTTTTGCAGACAATGATTATTATGGAAAGGATATGATTTATGACTAGAAAACATGTTTTTATGAAAAATAGATTCATTAGTTGATCCGATTATCAAAGACATCATTTATCAGATGGACTTTCATAGAGTAAACTTTGAGCCAACCTCTCAAACGCCTGCAAAGAGAACATTAAAAATAAGAAACAATTAAATGATAGCAATATTTTATAAGAATAGGAGAGGGTTTACTTCAATCTCTGCCAAAGCGTCTGCAGATATCTCTGTTCTCAATGGTTGTGGCGGTAAAAAGATATCTGTTGCATCATCTGACCCGATGGCCGAAGAACTGGATAACGATAGTCTATCTGATGTGGCCGACGGTATTCTATTTCGAGTCGTAACACAAGTACTTAGAGATCGTGGCTTTCGCTTCAAAATAGAAGAAGGACTCGTTTTAGTTGTATTATTAGTAGTTGTGGTGAGGCTATTGTCTGCCGATTCATTTATAGCCGCTCTTCGAGTTGTTTGCGTCACGTCTTTACTGTTCTTTTCATTGTCTTCTTTATTTGAAATCTTAAGTCTATTAAGTTTTTGTTTTTCTGCGTTATTATCAGTCAAATCGTCGGGTATTTCCCACGCGAGTCGTCCCAATTCAACAGAAGACTTGGCCCTCTTTGTTGAACCCCACCGACCCTTTAGTATCTTATCGTCAACAAAGTTGCCTAAAAATCTCAAAGGACTTCTTCTAGTCTTAGGAGTGGTGCAAATTAATCCCTCGTCAATAGAACTTTTTTTAGAGCCGCCAAAACTGGTGTCCGGAGTATTGCTGTTGGATGAGTCGCACATATCTATTGTGTTAAGGCTTTTATTTTTATTACTCTTCAGTGGAAATATTACTGCAAAATATTGAGACAAAAAATATGGACATTTATTAACATTTGTTTCCTGGAAACTCGATATCATTTCCTTTCAACTATTAATATGTGAATAACTGATTGCAGGCTTACGGGAAGGAATAGAAGAGGCGGCCCTCAACATTTGGGATTGAGTTTTGCGCTTCAGTCTCGGACTCGAGAAGATTTTCTTTGCTCTACAGCTTAACGACTTCTGGGGACTATCATCTGATACTTGACCGAAATAATCGGTTGAACTCCTTTGCAAGCCATGCATTGCACCGTTTTCTGGATAATCCAATGACGATCTCTTCGTCAAAGTGGCTAATCTGATCTCTTCCTGTCTTCTTGCGCACAACCGCTGAAGAGTTTCTTCTTTAGTTTGTAAACTATCGGTTGAGTCAAGAATTTTGTCGATATCTTCAACTCTATTGATATCAAAATAATTTATTCACATTTATTTGTACTTTTCCTTGAGCATTTACTTATTGGTGTGTTTTTCAGCGAAATCTATCCTCTTTTCGACTTTTGTTCCTCGAGCTAATGGTTTATACGTTCGGTTCAACTTTTTTGCACTCGTATTGAAATTCTCTGCCTATTAATGGATTAATATTTGAAATTAAATTCAAATTAAATTTATTTTTGAAAAAAAACTAGAGTTTTATCACTTAATCTATTTAATGGAGGGATCACTAAATCTAAAGTTTAATTTTGTCAACTTTTAAGAGCATTGGCCCATAAAATGATAATAATTTAATTGAAATTCAAAAAGGATTCATCAAATTATTGATAAATAGCTATCTTTTAACTGATATCTAAATTATAACTCAGAAGTGATTTAATTTGAAAATACGAGGAATAATAATAATAAATGTGTCAATCATTTTATTAGATCTTTAATGGAAAACAAGAGATAAACTAAAAGCCAAAAACTTTGATGCCTGACCTGTTCCAGTCTGAGAGATTCGGCATTTCTAAGTATTTCTTCGTGAGCTTCTTTGGTTGTACTGTCACACGAAAAGTCACTTCTGTCGCCTTCATTCTCCTGATAAGCATTCCAGTCCTGATCTCTGGCTTTAATACTCCTTCTAATCCTTAATCTGGATCTGAATTCATCTAATGATTCGTTTTTGTAGTGAAAGTCGTCGTCAAATATCTGCATTTTGTTCAAAGATGATCTAGATGACCGCATTTCTTCTAATTTTTGTACTAACCATTAATTTAAATAAATGTCTCCGATTATATAATTTGTCAATAAAATTAATCTTGATTCAAATGATTAGAATTAGTAATCAGTAATAAACCCTATTTAACAGAAAATAGGCTCAAATTTATATATAATTTTACTCTATTTTTTTCAAAAGTATGTCAAATGCTTTGGGAACTTTTTGCAAGAACCTAATTAATAACTCTGGGAAAAGTCATTAAACAGCGAAAACAAGTCAATCAGAGATAAGAAAACATATTTAAAGATGTTTTTCTCGGCAGGAATTTACGCGAAAATTGTTAATAAATGCAATTTAAATATTAATTCGAGTTTTTGAATATATTATATTTGATTCAAATCAATATTTTAATTAAACTTTACTATCGATCAAAACTTGAAATAAGAAGTCATGGGTTTTATTCAACTTATATAACAAGAAAATAAAAGTTGATTTATATTAAAAATTTTGGTTTATTTCCAAAATATTAATTTTTGTTTTGTTTTTTTGCGTAAAATTAACGATAAATCATATAATAAGCGATCGTTCGTTAAAAAAAGTCCGAAAGATTGGCATTTAATTGATTGATAAATGACTTACACTCACATCGATTAGACCCCAAAGAGTGACAGGACTCTGAGCTGCTCCTTGAAATAGACGACGACTGATCCTCTCCAATGTCTAACTGGTGAAAGTCATCGGAATCATCACTGGAGGGGTCACTCGTACGACGAATTGGAGGAAACTGTCGCACAATTTGATCGAAGATCTCTTCAGTATTTTAAATGCCAAACAAAACTGGAAAGCATTGAGTACTTACACGAGTGGCGGACAGACTTTTCCTAATTAATCCGTCTCCTTTGGCCTTTTCAAAATACTTCATGCAGGGTGATTCTCGTCTATAACTCATCATTAATTCGTTCAAAATATTCGGAGTAATTAAATGATTGAAAAAATGGATAAGAGATTTGATGGAAAACTCGTCAGAATCTTAAGTCTCGTTGAAAGGAAAACATTGTCTTATTTTTAGAACCAATTCTTCTAAAAATTGTGTCATAAAATAATTGTGTTGATGTGACACTACTCGGGTGCACATCCACTACAGTCGTATTGAATATGTATTTGCAGTTTAGTCTTAATTATGTGCAAAAAACGCAGAGATCTCTGCGCCGTTTCCTTCAATGCCTGAAAATTCTGATCAAATGTTTATTTTAAGAATTCGACCGTAAATATGGCACAACTCATAGCTGGAGAAGAGCACAGCATCTCCCGGAGCAGAGCTCACAATCCTTTGGAAAACATCTCAAACATTTCATTAGAAAGAAGTCAAACTCTTTTGCAATAAAACTATATTTAAAGTTTTGGCTCAAATCTGATCCTATTATAGCATTGCGTATAACTCTTCTCAAACTCTTTAAAAGTGGTGTTCAAAAGCCAATTGCCTTTTCTTTTTCGTCTCCAATTGTGTTGTCTTTTCATTAAATTTTGTCAAATATTTATTTAAATCATATAATTGTCAGCAAATAAGTATTTATTCGTTCAAATGATTAGTTTAAAAATGCAATCAAAATATTTCGAAGTAATTAAACACAGAATTAGGGTTGGCCTACACTTTCACTCCAATTAGAGTTTGCGCTTACAATTAACCAAATCTCTAATTTTGATTCCAGAAAACAGTAAATTATCTAAATTTTGGCAAATTTTGGCAAAACAACAAAATAAACAATTATTCCCAAAACTATTATATAATACGAAGAATCCATTAAAAGTTCATTTCTTTGTCCAAATAATCACAAAAAATAGCTTTTAATAGATCTTTGTTTGCATTAAATTAAACAAAAACTTTAAGTTAAGAAATGTTTAATTAATTTTCAATAAAATACTTGCGATGACTAGAAATTTACAAATTTTGACTTAATATGAGTACAAAATATGAAATATCAATAAACTTTCAAATTTAAAAACTATTACACAATTTAAATATCAATTTTAGGCTCCAATAAAGGGAAAGGGATTGCAATTAAGAGAAAATTTAAATCAGTAAACAATTTTTTAAATATAAATTATTTTGTTTTTCGATATGTTGTGCAGCGAAAGAATTGTCAGATTTGAAGGTTTGTTTGTCTTTTGGATAATAGGAAGGGTTGGAGCAGTTTTGCGATTAAAACAAGTGGAGGACACACTTCTTTCACACATAAATATAAAATTCGTAAAATAAAATATAATGTGATTATTTTATTTGGCCTCCCAGGTTATAGGCCGCTTAAAGGCTGACCCCTTATAAGTAAACAAATAACTAATCTAGGCAAAGCAAGGAGAGAGCACAGAGAGTGACTGCTCTCCTCTTTTTAAGTTGAAACTCAAGTCATTTGAATGCATCGCTATCTGTCGTAACGGCCAATAACCTTGGAGGCCAAATAAAATAATCACATTATTTGAATAAAAATTTTCAAAATTTGTTTACAAAAAAAATATTTGGAATATATTGTAGTCTAGAGTCTAGACTCTAAAGAGTGGTCGAAGTGACCGGATTTATGCCGTGTACTAACAAAGTCGGCGGTAGATTCTTTGTAAGGATATCCAATCGCTTAAGATATTGTGGATAATCTTCAACGTTTACCGGCGGAGGCGGTAAATACATGAAAAGCACTGATGTATTGTAACTGTGCTCTTGAATCATGACATTAACGTTTTGTAAATAACTATCCGTCAAAACAAAACGTTGCGGACTGTCTCCTATCGCAAGAGTTGCACCGTTACTATAGTCCACAGAATCAGATGATTTGGAATCAGGAGATGGAATCTCAGAGGTTATATCAGTGATACTGGACTGCAATGATTGATCCAAAGGAGATGTTATGTGATCCCAAATCACAACTTGAATAAAGGCATCGATTCGCAACATCTGTAGAATTTGATCCCATTGTCTTCTGAGAATAGCGATATCTTTGATCTTAGTGTCGACACACATGAAGACACGCACTTTAGTTGATCTCTTCCATCCGGGAACCATATGGAGAACACACCCCAATTGCATTAAAAATAGCCAACAATTATCTATAACAGTGATTGAAGTCTTAGGACAGAAGAAATTTAGAGGCCAGACATCGATATATGAAGAGTTGGTCGTTGCGGTCACCGATGCCTTCAATAAAGATGTGAATTAAAAATAACAAAACCGAAAGACATTTCAACAGACAATACCTTATCAAACAAATGGAAGTGTCGAGCGATGCAAACATTCTTCTGAAGTCTGAAAACGGCGTCATATATCATATGAACGTATTCTTCTTGAGTAAAACCTCTTTGGTTATTGTCTTCTCGGAGTGAGAGGAATAGCTGTCCGCGCAATTGAAGGTCTTTTAAGTTTTCATAAATAATATTGTTTTCGAAGAAGTCATTTGGTATTTGGTCGTCAAAGAAACCAAACAATATTGTGTTCGGCTTCATAGCACCCAAACCTGCAATTCTGGCCAATTGATGCATACCCTCCCTTACACTAGTAGCTAAGGTGACCTCAACAAAAGCTTTAACTTTAAGTTTATCAAGTAATTTTAGCCAAAGTGGATATTCCTCTACCACAGGGTCAGTATCGAAATCATCTATATTTCCGACCTTCACATGACCTAAAATATAGAGACCACTCTTCTTGAGGTCATTGACGAAAGTGATTAACGGCACACATGATCTGGGATTTGAAACTAAGAGCAGAAACTGAGGCCTCCAGTACTTGACGTGATCTTTCCTACTGTCCAACAAAAGCAAATATTTTCTGACCTAAAAGTTGTTTCAAAACAAAATTAAGACAATTTTATTAAAGTTATAAGTAATTGGAAATACCTGATGGAAAATCAGTGCCTGACTTATAGATCCCCAGCGGACGGGTGGCGAACGAATATGCAGTGCAATGACCAGAAGTAAACACATTATTATAGTTATTGCGGCATAAAGTGAGTTAATGACAAACATCATTACAATACAGCCCAACATTCCTATGGAAGTAGTTTTTCCCGAGAAATACTTGAAGGAAGGCCTGAAGTTAGGCGCAGATGTCAGTGTCAGAGATAGGCATGCTAAGTTTATTGCAAAGTATGACAATAAGAAAAACACTGAAGTGATTTGAGCAATCAAATTTAGTTTGTTTATCAGAATAATGCACTGAACTGTAAACCATGTGACCACTACCGCCGCTATCGGATTACCAGAACGAGAGTAACGAGTAATTGGTGCCAAAAGTGGACCAAAAAGGTTATCTTTGGCGACGGCTTCGAGCACTCGGGAGGCACCGATCAAATTGCTTAATGCAGCCGAAAGGGTGGCCGCAAATATTCCAATCGCAACAAATGGTGGCCAAAAATTTATGTATTGCATAAACAGATAATTGTTTTGCAAAAGTATTCTAAAATATAATTTATATGAAATAAATCAATATTGAGAAAACAAGAGAGAAAATACCCAGGACAGGTGCCCGCAGTTAAAAACACCAAAAGTATATAAGTAATGAAAGTAAAGGCAACGGCTCCTAATGTGCCCCTTGGGATAGATTTTCCAGCATCTAATCCAAAGACAACATTTAAATGAATGAATTTAAATAATTTATTATACCTTTGAGTTCACCGGACATATTAGCGCCGGCCATAATCCCAGTGACACCACTAAATAGGACACCAAAAACAACGGGAAAAGTTGTCAATTCGTTTGTGGTGTAGTCGATACCGAAATTGGCTGATATTAAGAGTATTTTTTCAGATTATTTTAAAATAATTATCTTATTATTAGACATACGATTCAAATTTTGAGTGAAAGTGCTCATGTTAAAACTTGTGAATTCAACTTCACTCGCATTGAAATGATTTCTAAACCAGGAATTCTCTTCTGGTATTTTCAAGGGATGAGGGCTTTGGAACAAAAGACTGGTCATTACCGACAAAGTGCTTATCATAACGACCACAAAAATAATGACAGTTGTCTTCGCAAAAACTGAAGCCCCGACCAAACAAATCAATGCATTGCTTAGATTCAGAACTGATCCATAAAGTATAGAATGCCAGTGTGTGTCCGGTAGGATGGCTGCAATGCCACCCGAAGGCCCGAAATTATTAATTATTCCTTCGACACAACCAGTGATGTAAAGAGCACTGGAAAATATATTGGCCACAAAGAACAACGTTCCAATACTTCCTCCGAATTCTGGGCCTAACGCTCGGCTTATCATAACTAAAAACAATACAAAATCAATAAAATAAAGGCTTTATCTGACAAATGACTTACAATAAGCGCCTCCGCCTTCAATTGCGCCGTTAGTACTGATGGCGCAAATGGACAGAACAGTAAATACTAATATACTATACGCTAAGATTAATTCTAATAGAGTGGTAAAAACGCCTGAATTTCCGACAATAAAACCTGTCATCAATTGAAACACAATTAAACTTAATTCAAATGAGTTCCAAATTATTTACCGATTCGTAGGAATAGAATCGCACTAAACATAGAGAGACAAACGGGTGTAAAAACACCCGAAAAGGTGGTTAAATTCTTGACTACATCTACTTGTCTTTGAGGACTTCCAGTTTCAGGGGATGAGCTGCCACTCAGGTTCCTGAACAGTCTTTTAAAAGCAAATTAAAAGGCGTTCAAATCAAATACCGAAAGAGAACAATATTTTAGAGACAGACCTGACGTGCCTTAAGATTGGTGTCCTTTCATTGTTGTTTAGCCGGTTCTCACTCGGGAAGAGCGATGCCGTCGAAGAGGACGAACTCAAAGTATCGCCGACTGGACTGACTAATGGATTGTCAGAAATGAAATGTTTTTCATTAAAATCATTTGAAATAATTTTATCATCGCTTTTATTGTTTAAAAACCCACAAAATGAAGACATATTCCGTATTATCTAAAAATGTTATCGAATAGTGAAGTATTCAATGCATTCAAAGCCTTTTGAGATAATGTTTTATCAATTGATTGAGTCCTTTGAATCGCAATCCTATTATGAAAGCAAAACAAATAATTTAATTAATATTTACACAACTTTTGAGTAAAATCTGTTCATTTGATAACAAAATACAATCAAATTATGTTTTTATGACTTACTTCGAGTCAATAATTGAGAAAAATTAAGATTTAATTAAATAAAATAATTGTTTTATTGTCAAAACTATTGGTAAAACTCCCACAAAAATATTGACAATGACTTTGACTAATGATTTACCAAATTATTAATTCCTAAATCTATTCATAAAAAAGTGTTTATTGAGTGAAAAAAAATATGAAAATAAAACAAGTTTTGAGAGTATATGAGAGCGCATGACATCAGATATAGTATTGCGTTATTTAAAAGTCAATACAAACACAAAATCGGTTAATAAAATTAATGTCTTAATAAACAATGGATTGTTTTCAACGATAACTAATTATTTCGGGTAATTTTATTTGATATTTCCTTCATTTTATTAGATCCTTGTTTATGTCATTTACTGTCAGCTGATACGAATTAGATTATTTGATTGCAGGCCATTCAATGTCATTCAGATTAAATATTTTATCCAAAGTCCAAATCATTTCTTTTCGATTGTTTTTCAAATCCAATAGTTATTGAATTTTCGCCATTTGTTAGACTCTTTTGAATTAAGTTTTCAATGCTTTGATTA
>JAQFZI010000214.1:0-20648 GCA_034695605.1 Eupelops occultus | reverse complement strand
TGAATGAATTCAGTCCAGAGTATTTTCGAGTCCTTATGAAAGACCTGAAGACTAACATAAGAAAGGCTGCAGACTATTGCTCAGAATTTATGTTTAAATAATTAATATATATTCTATTTGTTAAAACATTTGCAAAAAATGTAATAGTTGTTTGCATACCTGAGCTCTGAATGCTTTATATTTGGAAAAATAAATAAGCATAACCCTTTATTTAATTAATAGTTAATTACTTCTGGAATGAGAATTCTGTCGAAACCGGTCAACGCTTTCTTCATCTCTAAGCGATAGTTCCGTTCCCTTCCGATCCGATTTGAGTTTTGGTAGTCCTGATAGTAATGAAGCGCTAATTCTAATGACTTCAATGGATTTCCGGAACAATTATAGAGAGATATGTTGAGAGCTATGTATTGACCCGCTTTGAAACTGAATTCATTGCCAGTTCTCAAGTTTTCCTCGTTTAGAGTCACTTCTAATCAAAATTAAGATCAAAACAAAATAAAATCCATTGACTTTTGAATTAATTTGAATACAAACCCCACTGAATGGGCGAAAGAAGAATCGCATTAAGCATTTCCCCGGAATAGGGAACGTTTGAAAATGAAGCCATTCCTTTAATGCCTGAAGACGGGAGCATCCAATTCAGGTTAACTTGACTTATGAGATGTGCTCTACAGCGGGACAAAAGCGACGATTCTTCAGACTCTTCACAGTCTTCATCTACTAATGGACACCGTTCTATCGGCACAGGTATACGACAAGTCTCTTTTGTCTCTATAAGAATTTCTTTATTAGTTGAGTAGTGGAGTTCCATCTCCTGATTGGTGGCATTCATCGCATCCAATACTAGAAAACAATTGGTTGGTCTAAAAGGGTATTCCATTAATAATTGAGTTAAAAATTATTTGAATTCAATTAATATAAGACTTACAGGTCTGCCGGCAATACATCCCAATGAGTAATGAGAAGTGAGGGCTGGATCTCAAGAGTAATCGCTAATGAACTTTGTCTGCAATATCCAGACGAAAGACCTGGACCTCCACTGTATTCGAATTGAAGGATAGCCTCCACAATCTGTTCATCAAATATAACATTAATCTGAAGTCAATTAAATATCACTGAAAAATGTTTGGAAACATACCTTCGAAGGGTTTGGTTCATAGGTTTCGTTAATTCTTTTATCACTTTGTTTTGATTTATTACTGGTTTGTAATTCTGATATGAAATTTGCTAAAGTGGTTGACCCCAAAAGTTGGGCCTTTTTGGTAGCACTAATGGCTCCCGAATGAGAGGGAGAGTTCTGGTGAGATGTGTAAGGAGTTTGTGTTCGACTATTTGTGGCGGACTTGTTATTAGCGATGGAGTGACGCTTTTGGCCCGACTCCACCACATAGTCTCCGATGGCGTTAATCGTCAAATCAAATGTGAGGGATGAGCCACAGGCGAGGGGTAATTCTTTATTGATTGACTCTTCCTTCCATTGGAATAATGATTTTTCAGTATCTTTTGGCAATTTTGAGATAACCCTAACATTTATTAGTTCTATGAGTTCACTGTTGGGACTATTGTTAGAAAGTGTTATCTGACAGGTTCTGGTCTCTCCGGCAAACATACTTAAAGAAGCACTGTATGCGATGTGTGTGCTATCGTTGGCCAACAAACTTGAAAATTGATTTGCTTTGGGCAGAGAACAGGAAATGCCGATTAGAGGCAAAAAAGGTATCACTTCTATATTATAACTCTTTGGAAGTTTCAGTTTCTTAGTATTTGGCAGTTCTCGTAATTTGCAGTCACTTTTTACGCCCAATGTGTGTGTCGTATAGCCTAAGATATCCAGTTTCCCACTCGAACGGGGAATACCTGTAAGAGTAACGCTTGTATTTAAAGATTCTGGTCCTAAAGTCAGAGTTGTCGGGTATCTCTCAAACGCTAATCCGTCGGTCATTAAAGACATGTGACTTATATTTAGTTCTATCGGCAGATAATTATCCAAAACTAAATTAATGGATGCGATCTCTCCCTCCGCCCACTTAAAATCGAGTGAAGTGGAAGCTGTGGAAAGCCTTCGCGGGCTACTCACATTACTTCGATTTAGTATAAGCGGTGTAAATATGAAAGGAGAGGGTGGGTTCGAAGGGTTGATCGGTTTGTGTTTGGATTTCAATTTGATTGGTCTTAAATGTGGCGCTAAGTTCTGTATTTTGAATGACATAACTGTTGGAAATTTGCTTAAATTAACAGAAGGTATAATCGATCCGTTTTGCAGCTTCAGAGGAACAGGAGATCCTTCTCCGCAACGGGAAGACAACGATAATAGTTTAACTGCAAACTCTTGTCTTTGTTGAGGACTTAAATATTCAAAGAGAGAGTGCAGTAAAAAACTCAAATGACGGACAGCTAAGGGCTCGCAATTCATTTTGATAGCAGTGGTCACCAATTCCTGTAGTAATTGCATATGAATTCCTGGCCATCCGATACAATTGGTATCTATTCTTCGTTGATATTCTATTGGATCTAATGTAAGACCATATCCTTCTAGTGATGGCAACAGAAGGTAATAACATTTTTCCCAATTAGGGTTCTGGAGATGGAGTGACACCGCTTTGAGAGCAGCAAAACGACGATAAAAGGCAGCCTTTCGGGAGAAACCTATGTTTGAATACAATTCTGCGATTTTGGATAACCTCTCGATCTGTTTAACAAAAAAAAGTTAGAATTGAGACAATTTTATGCAAAGACAAGACCTGTTCTTCATTTGTCTGATTGAAAGATATGAAGACAGCGTTTTGAATGAACTCTGAGGCCCACAAATACTTTTCGAGGTCAGTCAAAACTCGGGCGGCTTTAAAACTGCATTCAAACTCTAAAATGGCTGCATTTCGATACTGAAAATATAGGAAAATGAATGCGAGAATGTGATGGGTAATAGTTACCTTGGCATATTGACAGGCAGCCTCTTTATATTTCTCGTAAATTTCGTTTTGATTCAAAATGTTTTTACCCAATGTTTTACTGAGAATAGGATCCAAACCATTGGGAAGACTTTTACTGTCTTTAAGAGACATACTATAAGATAATGGTTTACGCCTTCCATTCTTCGATATCTTAGACAACGGAAGGGAAGTATTGCGTTGGAATTGTGAAGACGAGTGTCGACCTCTGTTTGGATAGAGAACAGCCAAAGAGGCCACACACTGACCTTCTAGTGCAGCGGCCAACCAGAGCCAATCACTGACACTCCTGAGCTGATCAATGGCTGTGCAGTAGTGTGTGAGCGCTTCACTCGGAAGTCCGGCCAACAATGAAAGATCGGCGATATGTTTACGCATTCTTCCCAAACATTTCTTACGGAATGTTCGCGAATCTGTGTCCAAACCGATCAGATCTTTCTTTTCGAAGGGTGCGATCAGAAGCGGAACCCTATCCTGTTTCTCATGAGTTCGATCCAATCGTTTAGACTCTAAGACCCAAAACAGTGAAGATATGAATTCTTTGACATTAGTTTCAATTCGATCACAACATTGTTCGTCGTTATCGTAACGAATATATTCTGTAAACTGAGGTTTCGATATAACGGGAGCCGATGTCTGTACACTATTATCACAATCCATATCCTTATCATTTGTGACAAAACTATTGCTTATATTTATGTCATTCACAGCTTTGTTTGGACTCGAATCCACTGAATCCACAGCATCTGCGGGAGTGTCATAGAAGACACCGTTTTGAGCATTTGTCTCATCAAAAGACTCGGGACTTTCAGGACTAGATTCGGATGAGTCGATATTGACGTGAGTTATCAACAGATGATTATCACTGAGAATTGGTTCGTCAGCACAAGAAGGCATTCGTTCACTTAAGTCGAAACCTTCGATGATGTCATCGCCAGCGCTGGTGAAAGACTTGGATAGACTTCGCATACGAGTCGAGTCATCCGTTTCGTCCAAATATGGATTCGGATCAGTATTATGGCTTTCAATCGATTCAATTTTAATTGAATCAATAGCCGAGTCTTTGTCCTCACTTTGGATGTCATTATTGTGTTGATTGTCTTTGAGGTGATTTCGATCGGATGTGTTGTTGACCAGAAAACATCGCGAATCGAATAAAGTGTTGGCAAAAGTATCTCTTAAAGTGTTATGCATTTCATGAATGGACTCAATTTCATTGGTGTTATCGAAATAGGCAACAGTTATTAAACCCAATACCTTTCGGTGCGATTGAAAATCTCCCCAATCATTGTTGTCTATATTGTATGACCGCTTATATCTGACCCGAACTTTGCGTTCGAAACCCATTCCCTGTGCGTCGGTAATACATATTTCACATAATTTGCTGATTCCTTCATATATTCGATTGAATAACTTCTGACTTATTTGTGGACCTAATCATAAACAGAGATTACATTAATTAAACTCAAATTATATCCGAAATACGGGCTTAAAGTGAAATACCAACCGATTTGTTTGACGACCACAAGTAGGCTCTGATGGTCTTCAGCGCACTGGTCGTAGTCTGGGTCACACATTATGAGTTAAAGTTGATTGTCCACAATTAGTCCATTGATGACAAATGTTTACAAATTGATTGAAAACAATTTTGTCATTTGTTTTATGTTTTTTGTTTGTTGTTTACACCTCTTATATGAGTTTCAAAAGTCAATAGTTTTTACAACAAATACGCATAAAATTGTATCCGATTTTTGTTGTCTTTTAACAATCCGTTCATCAATTATGACATAAAGACATCACTTTTACCCCAAACTTTTATCGATAATGCCTTGGTCATTGTCTCTATCTTAATTAGTATTTGTGCTGTCCCTGTACCAAAATTAATTGCCCCTGTTTTTATCTATCTCATTTATCTGAACTATTTTTATTTTTGGCCCAAATCCTGGGTTAAGGGTTTGATTTTAATTAATTATTTAATTAAATATAACTTCCTTCAAATTACAATTAACAAAATTACAATGTATCTTGATATTTTTTCAGAACAAAATATAATTTGACAAGATCAACTATTTTATGTTTTATAATATTGATGATGAAATGGGAAAATTGTTTTCTTCTTTAATGAATAATTATTTCTTACAAAAACAAACTTATTATAGAGGTAGTCATGGTCAAATGATTTTTATTATCAAGTAATTATATTCATGACATTGCTCTCTATGAGAATTTTTTTAAAAGCTTTTTCTTATCAAAATTAAACAAGATGATCTTATCAGATGTTCATGTGATCCAAAAATAATTTCTTTAATAATTTAATTGGATTTTGAAAGTGAATGCAAATGTGTTAATGAAATGAAAGTGAGTTTAAATGTTTTGAATTGAACTTCGCATTGAAATTGAGTGAAATTGAGTGTCGCTTCAGTCATATGTGTTGGAAATGAGTGCGCAAACAATACTACTGTAACAGTGTTTTGAGGAAAAATCTAAACTTTCATATTCTCCGTTCAGTAATGTTTGGGTCTCTCAGAGGTCCGTCAAATGGACCCAACATTTGAATCACTTTGTCTTCATATTTAAATCAAACTCCAATTTTATTGATTTTAAATGAATGTAAAAAACATTTGCATTAATTTATTTTGTGATTCATTTTGTGATTTACACAAAAAATACATTAAAATTCATTACAAATGATACAAATTGTGAACGAAAGTGAAACCGACTCTTATTTATAACTCTATTTCAATACTTATTTATTTTGTTGTTGTTTTTTGCGTTTTCAAAGTTTGTCGGATACTTCAACTCAAGTACTTATTCTCAGAGTTTTGCATTTATCTGATATTGAATGCCATTTAATGAATTGTATTAAATCATAACAGACTTCCCTTTTGTATACTTTTTTTGGTGAAGAGTTTCATAATAGTGATCAGCTGTTTGGCCAACTCTTCGGTCTCTCTCTTCTATCCAAAGAATGAATTAACCAAAACTTTAATGCTTTCTGTTATTGATTTAAATAATCATAAATTGATTAATACTTCGATGACTTCACAATTGAGTTCATCCGACAAAGTCTCCGAATCCGAAGAGGTGTCGCTTGACTTCAGTTATAGCGACTCATTTGATAAGTCAAAGATATTGTTGGCCCGATTAGGACAGCCAACTATGATATGGACACATGACACCATAATTGAGGAAATTGATGAACCAATTACTACCCTTCCCTTTCAAAAGCAAGAAACTGGAAGTGATATCCAATTAATGAAAACCATATCTCTTATCCCAGAGGGAGAGGAAAAACGTTTGGCCCCAACTGATGGTAATTTTCCATTAGGTCCTTGGGTTTATCAAGAGTGTGGTGTGTGTCTAGAGTTGGGTTGGCTCAATAAACGCCACTGTTGTGACTATTGTGTGTGTATTCCTTGTCTACAACAGTATTATTCATCCCGTATTGAGTTCGGAACCGTTACCATCGAATGTATTAACCCTTTGTGTAGAAGTTTTGTGCACAGGGATGAGATATCGGCCCGTCTTAATCCTCAAATGAAAGATGTGTATCACAGGCTATTGTTGATAAGTAGTTCTCAATCGGAGAATACAAAGCCTTGTCCCCAATGCAACTATTTTTATACTCTTCCCGAAGGTTTAATTAAATTATTCCGAAACAAAGCCAAGGACTCATCAATTTACAGGTAGGGACGCAATGACTCCCATTTTCACCAAATTATTCATTATATTTACCCCATAACTAATTAATTCTCTAAATAAACAACACTCTCCTCATTAAACATTTCCACTGAACTTAACTCAAAAAAAAAACTAGAATTTAATCTTAATTTTAACCATTTTTTTGAACGATCGCCAGTTTCTCAACAATTTTAGTTAATTTTTGCCAAAAATGTTGAAATATTTTAAAATGTTTTCACATCCTTTTTCCTAATGTTTTATTGCTAGATATGAAAATTAAAGGATGTATTATATAATATATATAATAGCTAGATGCACCAATTTTCCTACAAATGGTTTATTTAAAGCAATTTGTTTTTGTTGAAAGCGTTTATGAATATTAAAAACAAATGTAGTTTTCATTTATATTTGCAGACAATTTATTATAAATTTAAGATTTGAAGGACACTAATACAGTGAATGTTCGATCTTAGCAAGTTCAGTTATGGTCAAATTAGGTTATTTGCTAATTTTTAGCTACAACTGGTTTTTGTTTGGCTCTCTCTAAATGTTATCAATGATAAAGATGTTGATAACTTAGCATGTTGATCTCATCATCTTTATTAGAGCTTTAAATTTAGATATGATTTGATAATGATTTACATAAATATGAATAGATTTTATCAAAAAGACATTTATTATATTAATGAACAATTATCCAAAAATATATTATCTTTATTCAATCTAGTTTATCGAGGTCAAAATTATACTTGGTACCATTGACAATCTGTCTCTATAGGTTTAGTGATGAAAGGACCTTTGTACAATATTTATTTGCATACATGGGTTACTTGAAAAGAACTTTTACTGTAAAGACATAAATGGGTCATAAAAAGGGATCAATAGATTAGATTATGAATTTACTTAAGGGAAAGATTACTGTTAGGACAACATTCACTCTCCACTCTCTCCCACTTAATAACATTATAACTACTCTATGACTAACTTTTAATTAAATTCAATTAAACCAGAATAGAGTTAGTGATCTGTAAAAGAATCTGAATCTAAATGTCGAAAGAATTGAAGGTCTTTTCAAAAATCAAAATAATTTGAACACAACTTAAAAGTGAATAAAAAATACACGATTTTTGATAAAAAATATAGTATTTAATGTTTAGTCTAGCAAGTATTGCCATAGCATTTAGTGGATTTACCTCCCAATTTCTGCACTAGCATAAGGAGCAGCCAATATAACCTGTTTATCTATAGTTTCAAAGAAATATTTTATTGTCCAATGGGTCAGTTTTTGTCTAATAATGTAACATGATTCGTTAAAATGGCACTATTTGCTAGGCTAAAGTGTTGTTAAAAATTCATTTTTCACTTTATTCAAAGCAGATGTGAAACTGTTCTAATCAATGGCCTTGATCATAAACTAGAATTTTACATTAGTTAATGCATCCTGGCTTAGTTTGGTTCAATAATATTGAATTTCAGTTTTACCAATAAATCTAAACTTTTTTTTGAATATTTTTTGAGCAAATATTATAAAAGTTTTATTGATTTTTATTTGAATGAATTGTTTTGTTTGTTGAGTTAATATATCCTTTGTTTGAAAGAATAAAACTCGTCTTTTAAGTGAATGGTTCCGATACAATTACCATGATCCAATTCCTTTATTATACCCCTATTATTGTATCTAAACAGTCGACAAAAGTATTAGTTTTATTGCTTTTATCGATTTAATTAATTATTAATTGAGTTAATGTCTATTATTTAGACTCCAGTGCACGGAATGTCAGTTCTTTTGGTGTTTCAAATGTCACAGTCCCTGGCATTCAGGTATGTCTTATCTTTTTTTATTTGACATTCATTTTAATCAGAGACCGAAACCCATAAACATATTATAGTTATGTTTTGTCAATATTTATTTAGCTTTTCTTTAGCACCTTGCTGTTTTTTGCTGTTTTTACTGTTTAGTGAACTCAAAAGTTTTGAGTGAAGTTTAAAAGTTTTAATTTTTTAAAATCTATATTTTAGTGGTTTTTGTGTTTTATTATAATCTAATAAACAATTTGTTTAGACCTGAATTGCAAACAATACCGAAAAGGCGATCGCCTGTTAAAGTCATGGGCTAAAGAGTTGAATCATGGACAAGTAAATGCTCAAAAGTGTCCTCGATGTGGGGTAATCTCTCACTAATTTGCAACTAATTTGCAACTAATTTGCAAATAAATTGAAATTTTCTAATTTTGATTCAATTATTGACAGATTTATATCCAGAGAACGAGTGGTTGCGATCACATGCACTGCACTCGTTGTAAGACTGACTTCTGTTATAAATGTGGCGACAGATTGAGACGATTAAAGTTCTTCGGCGACCATTACTCTAAACTAAGTATATTTGGCTGTAAATACCGCTTCAAAGCAGAGCAACCTCTTCAACGTAAGCTGATTCGAGGCACTGTCTTCGCCAGCAAAGTCATGTTAGTGCCAATTTTAGGATCTCTGGCCGTATGTGCCGGTGCTGTGGTTTTGGTTTTTGGAGTGGCTGTTCTACCTCTTTATGCTGCCATCAAAATATATCGCAAATATAGAAATAAGAAGCATTTGAAGACAATCAGACATCAGGTGGTCTCCACTATCAGTACTGGTGTCAACTCTTTTGATTGAATATTATTTTTGAAATTTTGAATACATTTAGACTTAAAACTTATTTTTAATTTATTTTCTTAAATGACATTTATTTTAATTATGTGACGGATTAGTCTCCAAAAACACTAGTCTTTCAATTTTTGATCGAATCGTTAATAAACTTATAATTGAAAACGTGTTTCGATTGACGTCTGAATCAAATTCTTATTAATTTTTTTAATGACTTTTACTATGAGTTAGAGTTTTGGCAAATGATTCGATATTTTTCTTTCAGTAGAGCCTAAGGTCACCATTTTTTTGGGACTTACTTTTCTCAGAAGTACAACAAAATCGATGATTGTGTGAAAAATCCATTATTAGAATCGATGTTCTTTTTGTTTGGTTTCAATTAATCAAACTATTGATTGACTTTTTTGACGTCAAACTAAAGTTATTTAAGAATCATTGGTAGAAGTCGTAAGAGTTTTATCTCTTTTAAGTAAATTCATTGGTTTTTTTTCTTCAACTTAATAATAAGTTTCTCAGACGCCTACAGTTTTCAATATAAGACTCCTGGGATATTTCCGCTCAATCATCAATTAATTTAATCACGAATTCATTCAAGTTCTTCAATTGACTCAATAATTTCCAAGAATATTAAGAATTGAAGAGTGAAGTGAAAATTGAGATCATATTGAATGTCATAAACTCTGCTCTATTTATGTTGAATATAATTTCCAAGATTCTATCCTCTAAGTGATTGAATAATATTAAATGATTCATAAATTATGAACCAATCTATGAATATCTCGATATTACTTCATAAATGTTTACTCAATAAAGTAATTGAGAGCACAGTTTTGATTGAATCCTACTTAATAATAATAATAACGAAGGAAATGGTTAACAACATTGAAGTAATCAATCCTTATTTAATTGTAACAATTGTAAGGATATTTGATAACTTCCTCCGATCATAATTCATAAATATTTACTAATATAAGCGTTGATACCATTTGATTATCAATTGGTAACTATAAGAACTGAAAAAGTGATTAATGTTTTAGTTGGAGATAAATAGAGACTTCTGTTTGTATTCATTTAAAACTCAGACCTTTAAAAGTTAAATCAAATTTTTAAATAATTTATTAAAAGTTATTTTATTATTTTTTATCATTTTATATATTAAATAATTTGTTGGTTGGGAATGGAATAGAGCTCTGCCTCTACACAAACGTTAAGACACGAATAAATCAATTAATCTATTCTATTGTCGAAGACAATCATTTCTAATTTGAAAAATTAATCATGATAAGTGTTTTCATGCTATTTATCATTTGATCATTCTTTACAATAAAAACAAGAAAACAAATAATAGATTCATAAGAAGCTAATAAAATAAATAAAAAGCGATTCTTTCCAAAATATCTTTTATGCATGATACTTTGCACTTATCATCAATGATATAATTGAATAGTAATAAAACTGCATAACAACCAGATTTATGTGTACTTTCTTTAAATATTTGACATTTTCCTAATATTTATTTATTTTTTACTGAATCACTCGATATTGCAATTTAGTTAATACAATAAAATCAAACCAAATCTAACTTCATTTAATTTCTAGCTTGGTAAATTTTGATAATAAAGAAATAATATCATCTTTTGTTGCTTTAAGTAAATTATGGAAAGACGACAATAGAGTCTATTCTTAAGAAAACTTTTATTTTATTTAATGGTCTCTTTTCATAACCAAATGATATATATTTTGTGACATTTTTTTTATTAATCGGTGTATAGTTTGTCGAAATTTAATGCATTTCTACTCAGAAGGCCTTCAAAATGAGTATTATTTTAACAAATTATACTCCAATCGAGAATTTGCATCTGGTTTTCAATGTATTTATATTAAGTTTTCTCTAATAAATCACATTTTGACATTTTGTATATTATTTCAAAGGATATTAATCCCCATATTTTCTTTGTATTTAAAATTGTTGATAATTAACATTGAATTCAAATAATAAATAATTTGTTGGAAATAAACATTTTTTACGACTTATTTGATTATCAATTGAGTTAAAAAGTATTTGATCTCTCATTTAGATTAAGACATTAAAATATCTCAGAGCCAAATAAGTGCAAAGAGTATTTTTCAATTGAAAGGAGTAGGATTAGTCTCTGAAAAGTTGGAAAATTTGATTCCCGTACCCCTCCCGTGTTTCAAAAATGAATCCCTATTCCCTCCCATTAAGGGAGGGATGAAATCAGAGAATGCCTTAAGGGAATAAGGACTTCCTTTGAGAGACCAATTCAGACTTTCAAGTCTTGAAAAATACTCGATTTAATAGTATATTTCTGAATGAATATAAGGATCCTTTATTTAAAAGTCCACTAAACCAAACGAAAGTATGATAAGTATGACATCAAATATGTTATGACTCACAGTAATACTATTAAAGCCTGTTGTCATGACTACGGTTTGGTTTAGTGGACTTTTAAATAAGGAATCCCTCATTTACTTTCAGTAATATTTTGTTGTCAGCCATTATTTCCATGATTTTCATTATGTCTCGAATCTATTCTTTGTTTTTCTTTGTATTTTTTTCTTCATTTGGTGTTATTTCATCTCAATTTAATTATGGTATTTATTAACAAATTGATTGTTGCAATTAATTTAACAAGCTACTAAATTTTATATTTGATCCATCAGCTCCCAAATTGGCTAAAGTAATATCATATAAGACTCAGACTATTGGTTCACCCTTCATAGTTATGTGTAATATTGAAGATGGAAGTCATCCTGTATTTTTTGAATGGTTAAAGAACTCGAAGCCACTTAAGCCTGGTCCTCTCGACAATATTAAAATAGAATATTCAAAATTATTTTCTACGCTCACAATTGAAACAATCGTGGAAAGTGACATGGCCAATTACACCTGTACTGCCAAAAACAATTACGGCTCCGATTCAGTGACTGTTATTTTAGAGATCAAAGGTATGATTTGAGCCATTGATTGATATTTTAGATGAGTTCTCTCTCTTTTGGGATCAGATGTCAACTCGTTTTTCAAAAAAATTTATAATTTTATGAGACTTTTAATCATTTGAATTGAAATTTAATTTTGTTTTCATTCATAAACTGAATATTATTTTACTTATTGACTGAATTTGTTGTTTCTTATATTCAGTGCCACCATATTTAAGGTCTTCTGTATTGATCCCAATATTGGTGGCAATCGTTATAATAGTGATCGCCTGTTCGGCCGCTTATGTCTACATAAAGTTTGAGGAAAGAAACGCTCAGTTAATTAAAGCCGGAATGCTTTCAGTCAGTCCTTCGAAGAATTTTCAATACATCGATACTTCAATGACTCCACAAATGAGTGCCCGAACCAGTGTTGTCTCTGAAGAGGGATCGCTTGCCTTCAGGTATAGCGACTCATCTGACAAATCTAAGCCATTACTGGCCAGACCGGGACAGCCGGCTATGCTGTGGACTCATGAAACTATAGCTGAAGAGAGTGATGAAGCGCCTTATGCTACCCTTCCCTTCCAAAAGCAACAAATGACAAGTTTTAGAGACCTTCCGGCACTTCCACCACCTCTTCCACCGGACAATCGGCCGCACGTTTACGATGAAAAGGGTCTCTTATGTCACACTCCACCGCACACGTCATCTGGAAATGTGTTTTGCAAAGTAGACGTTCATCACAACGACAACAGTGACTCTTATGATGAGTTCTTTGGAAAACCACAACACGTTTGATGTGTTGAGACTTTTTTGAGAATTTTTTTTATACTCAATTAGTTTAACAAATATTTTGCTTTTTATTGCATAAAACTGTGCCGACAACCAATTGGACGGTCGGCTCAAAATATTTGGCATAATATGACTTTGAAGTGATATATTTCCACATTTTATTCATTACTGCAGTTTTGGGAAAAGGAGTTCAGATTCTCTGTGTTTAAGAGGGTTTCAAAACAAACAAAACGAACATAATTTTAGTCCAAATTTTAGATTTTTTGCCAAATGTATAGTCAAAGACCATAACAATTGTCCAAAAGATTCCTTTTTTCAAACCAAAGAACATATTTTCTATAAATGCATTTCATTCCCGAATAACTCAGAATAGAAATACCAAACGATTTGAAAATTATTAAATTTTTTGATTATATGATAACAAAAGAATTTGAAAGTCGAGAATATCCTTTGATGTGGAAAAGTTTGGCCACAATTAGTGTTAGGCGTCTCATTTTGGGCGTCACTTCTTTTTTATTCTGTTTTCAACTTTAGAATCTATTGAATAATAATAGTATTCAATAATAGTATGCAAATCATTCTCAGTCTTCATATCAGTTATAATCACTTTTTTGTATTCTTTCATTCTTTTGAAACATACATAACTCAGAATGACTTATGAATAATGACTTAAATGTCTGGGCGTTTGAAGAGAAAAACAATTCTAAGGTCACAATCAGTGAATACCCCAATAAATGGAACACATTAGCCGGTGCCCACACATCACAATCAGTGTGCCATTGGGTCCCTCTTAAACTATATATATATTGTATTTTATAATATTTAAAGAAATGATTTATTTATAGGATTTACAAATCACTTAATTGTATTTATTTATTTTTATTCGCATTCAATGTTATTATTTATTTTTAAATTGCTTTTTATTATATACTCGTTATTATTGATTCAATTGTGTTGTGATTTAATTGCTTTCAATAATTTATTATAATTACAGCTTTTATTACATTTAATTATTAGTGATTGTAATGAAATTTTTGAATTCAATACTATATTAAATATAAATATAATGTAAAACAAAAAAATAATCGAAAAACTATTGATTATAAAATTTGATGAATAAAACAATTGACTAAATGCTATCCATTTCTTGTTCAGCATTTCGGTCAACACTTTTAGTCGGAGACCAAATGATACCGAGAAGTGTTGCGTCTGCTTCTAATAAAGTCATGTCTTTGGAGGAACCCATGAATCTGTCCGACAGTTCCAAATCATTTATTCTTAACTTGACTTTTGCTCCGCGAACGTAATCGCTGTTCAAAATATAATTCGCTAAATATATACAAAACAAGATAATAGAAGAATACCTCTGATTAGCTTTTGGTCGTTTGCAGACAGCGTTGAATTTACCGCCGAAGTCGATGTAAAGGTCGTCGTTGACTACATCTTCAATCTTTCCGACCACTATTTTTGCCTCGAGATCTCCCATTTGAATAAATGTTGAATATCTAAGAAGTGTTGGAAACATTTCTGTGTCCATATTTTCTGTAGATTTCTTAATAGTTTTGGACTCTTCGACCAATTTCTCAAATTTTTCATATGCTTTTGCAAAAGTCAATGTCTTATCTTTGGAAATTTCATCTTTTTCTTTATTATTTTGATCCAAAATGTTGTCATTATTTGATTCATTGCTTGATTTTTCTTCTGAACTCAAGTTTCTTGTAATTATTGGATATAAATATTGTGATCGAATCGGTTTAAAAGCTTTTAAACTTTGATATAAAGAAAACGATTTAAACATTTTGTTTTGTTTACAAACTAAAGACAAAACGTGTTAATTGTCTGAAACACAAATACGTCTTCAAAAAACTGTTAACAAAACTTATTAAGAATTAAAACAATTGCGGCTAATATCATATGGATAACATCAACATTTTAAGAATAAAAGAAATTAACTAGTAAATTAAATATTTTGATAAAAGATTGGTATAACTTTGAAAATGATAAAATTCATGAAACAAATAATTTGATATTTTGTGGACGTCATTGATTTGAAGCCATTTAACGGTGAAAGTGATGTCAGTTTTAGAGTTATTTTTAGTCACTTAATAGGATTTGTTGTCCACTGAATGTAATTTAATTACTTTTGGTTTGGCTTTCGTGTCAAAAAATGGCCGACAATACTGAAAGAGAGGCAGAAGATAATGATTTGAATGGCGGAGTAAGACGTCGAAGAATTGGAATCAATGGAATTAACGGAACAATTAATCCAATGGACGGGGAGACGTCTTCAGATTCACAGCTTCCGTACAAGACTTGTAGCGAATATGTTCAACACCTGAATGTATGGATCCTTCAGACAATGCATTACAATTGGTTTGCACTCAATTATCCACTTTTGATGTCTTCGATGTCATCGCTTCCATCGACTCAACAACAAAATGGTTTTCCTAACAGTTTTGTGTTTAACCCAAATCTTAATCAAAATGTTTTGATTAATAATAATAATGTAGGGAATGGTCCGCAAACTGGTGAGTCCTACCATTTTATTCTATTCATTTATATCTTTATTGACTATAAAACTACTTCTTGTGGTATATTTTTGGCAAATTATCGAATTTGAAGCGCTCTTCAGATGGCATTAGTTCTGATTTGAGGTCAATTCTTAAACGCTCTTATTTTATGTGATTTAGAAATGCCTTAACTCTTGCTTTGAATATCAATCGGAAGGCCTTAAAGTAAAGTTATTTTATTTGCATTTAATTGAATTTAATAATAAATTAATCATTTGATCCAATGATTGACTGCAAGTGTTTTGATTTGCATTCAGAGTATATCATAAATTAAAAATGAAAGCACTTCCAAAGAATGAAAAATATTCTTTAAATGACTATTTGATGATATCATTTATGGAAAGAGTAGTGAAAAATCGCTTTAAATGCAAATTTATTTTTCAAATGAATTTTGAATTTTTTTTATAATCGATTTTTTGTCGCGACTGACGAACAAAATATTGTTCACATCAGAAGAAAACCTTATTCTGAGCCCCAAGTCTTTGACATTAAATCAATTTTAGTTTATTTAATGCCTGAAGTATTTGACTTCAAATCCGATGAAAAGTTGTGTTAAAGAAAAACTTTTAATTTGGATTTCAATTGATTTTCTTCTCTTTTTGTGCGAGTCTTTCGAATCTTAACTAATAATTAGATTTGTATTTAAACGACAAATCAGTCCTGAAATCCAAAGTGATTGACAAAACCTCTTTTGCATTCACTCTCTTTGTTTGACTTCGGCTCAAGTTTTAGAGTGTTTTTGATTTTTAAAACAAGAATTTGACTAAAAATATATTTGATTTATATATATAATAGGGTTTTATTCGATATTCGATTCAATTTATTTGCTTTTGGTTTGAAGTAAAAGTTTTTTCGATCAAAAGTTTACTTTTATTTTTACCTATAATTCAGTTTTGAACAAAAACAGTAATTTTATTTGTCTTTAATTTGGTTTTTATGAAAACCTAAGCATTAAATTAAATTAAGTTCAGCTCTAATCGAATTCATTAAAAGAAGAGTCAGCCCTATGTTTGTCCGCTCCCTCTTTGCCTCAGATCCAACTCCCAGTCATTTGATTTCATGAGTTAAACAAATTTTCTGTTCATTTCCTTCAGGAAAGACACTAAAAGTTTTAAATGGCTCTCAATTTTGTCATTCAATTTCTGTTTCGGTTTATTTAATATAAACAAAAAATATATAAAATTTTGCAAAAATAAACTGTTATAAAATGAATTTATATATAAACAAGGTGCATTCCAATAAATTAATGCCCGTTTTAGGAATAAATAAATAATGATAATTAAATTAATTAAACAAACAAAAGTTTGCAGTCGTATCCAAGATTGAGGTCTTACAGACATGAATCCAAATTCAGACAAAATTGTTTCAACTCTTGATATTTAATTTGACAAAGAATAGAATGAGGATATGATTTCAAATGATAAGTTCACAGTAAGAGTTGACCAACTCTTATAACAGAGAGTCTATGCCATAGCCTCTATGGTGTTCACCAGACTTTGCTTTCCTTGAATTTTAATCTCTTTATCAAATGCTGAGCTCTTCTCGGATGAAATTTTTAAAAATAATCACAGGATTGGAGTAAAGGGGGAGGGTATGCAGCTATAACTCTTCTATTTGTTCCTTTCTTGGAAACTTGAATTAAAAATGTAAAGTCGAGTGCCTGAAAGGCATGCAATTATTTGGAGACACTTGTTCTGTTCAGTCAATTGTGACACAAAAATACTTATTTAATATTCATTTTTATTTTAATATTCGAATAAATTCGCTGAAAATATAATTCAGTTTGAGATTAGATGAGTCTCTTCTTCTTCTTCTTCTTCTTCTCTCTAATGTATAAAAACACTATTTGTTTGAATTATTTTGAGTTGAGATGCAAACAATGCTTCAATATTCCGGGTTATTTAATGTGGAAATATTTGATGTTTTTTTCTGTTGACTAATCCTTAAACTTGGGATCTTTTCCTCTAAAGAAAGGGATTGTTGTGTTTATACAATTAGTTTAACTGTTGGAGTGTTTGTTGTGTTCATTGTATGGATCCAATTATCCTTTTAGTGAATATCGTGAGAGCAATGAAGTAAAAGAATTGAGGCATTGGTTCGCTTGACTTACTGGTTAACAATTGACTAAATTCTCAAATAAAGTTTCGAATCACTATTATAGCCATTCCCTACTGTTTCTCCAAATGCATGTCTTCTCGTTGTCGTTCTGGTATTCTTCTGCTCTCTGATTGTATTAGTCAGAGGACCGGTCATTATTGGCAATAGATATATATTTGTCTTCAATGACACCATAAGAGCGAAAATAATGTAATGTCCTCTAAAAGTATGGCTTATGAGTCGATATTATAGACAATCATTCAAATGATTTCCACTTAACACAACTCATCACTTCTGAAAGTGACTGAAGAATATTTGAAATGAAAGTACCATTTGATGAAAAAGACAATTTGATAGTTGAGTTCAATTTTTTTACTGCTCTTCTTTTTCAATGGTTGTAAAGTAATGTCATTCCAGGAGTGACTCAAATAATTCCTGTCTTCGCACTCAAGCCCTTAGTGTCTGAGCAAAGCTTTTTCATGCGATTAAATAAGAGAATGTTGTGAACGATATGCCGAGCGATATGAGAGCAAAATTACTAAAATCCCATTTTCACAGCCACTCCACAGCCTATTCTTCGAGCTATACTACACTCTCCTCTTGTATTGCTTTTCTATTCTTTACAGTACGTCATATTTTGTGCTCTTTTCTTGGGTTGGCTTTAGTTTTCTGAGAATTTTTTTATCATATATTTTAATAAAACCAGATTTTGTTCCGTTGTTTTGCGCCAAAAAAAAGAGCGAAAAAAACAATTTTTCTTTTAATAAATTAAATTCTCAAAAGAAAGTAAAAAAGATATGAGATTTTGTGCAGTATTTGAGTCCCTTTTTTTAATACTCGAATATATCAATCATTGTTTGAATCAATTGTTTGCATCGATAGGTCGTGTGTTTGTGATACCTCGGCTTTGGAAAAGAATCGCAGCCGAAGTCATTGATTTTTGTTTTCTTCTTATTCTGAAATTAATGGTAACATACGTTGCTGTCGATTATCTGGAACTCATGTATGTATTGCTCCTCTATATCAACCATTTATAACCATAACTATCCAATAGTCATATTTTTTGAGTATATCTATAGACAAACAGAACTACAATTACTTTAATTATGATTTTTATGAAGAGTTTATTATTTGTTTATTAATAGAAATGAGTCTCAAATAGATATTCGATAGTATTTACGGATATTTTTAATGGAAATAATATTTGATTATAATTTGATATTTGAGCAGAGATTTGGACAAATTTGATTTGAGTCTTCTGGACAACGACTTCGATGCGCTCCAAATCGCATACGAACTGACATCTGAGATAATAATAATAGAAATGATACACCGGTTCATTGTGTGCGCATATGAGGCAAGTATTGGATCCCTTCTTCGCTCAATTGATTGTTTGCTTTGACTGCTGTCTAATCAAAGCCTATGTTTTGATCGATTTTCTCAACTATTATAACATTTATAACATTAGTAATCAATTCCTATCCTCTTATATATGACTGACTTTCTTTGCGGACTCTTCTGTTTGCGGTCATGTATTTTATTTCAAACGGACAGACGATATGTCTCTATTCGGGCCAAATGAACAGAGAGGGCGGTTCCACTCCCGGCAAAGCAATTTTCGGTATTTCAGTCGTTTCCTGTGATTCTATAATTGATTTGGGCGATGGTCTCATTCGCGTAATTCCCGCCAAAAACATCGGTGTTTTTCGGTATATATTTTCCATCAAACCATTAATTATCGAATATTTTTGACATTTTTGTGATTTAACTATTTTTTTTGGTTGATATCATTTTATTTCTAACTCTGACTTTTAGATCATTACTGAGAGCTCTTATCAAAAACCTGTCGGCCGTCTTCTTCATCCCGGCCTCGTTCACTGTATTCATGTCCCCACACAATAGGGCCGCCTATGATATTGTCTGCAAGTGTATTGTCGTCCAACAGATCCAAAATCGCGTTTAGAAACTGATTGCCATAAAAATAATGATGTGCTGATATGAGAAGAGCACCTTTTTCTCTTGTATTCATCCCTTCACTCCTCTCGACTCTTCTCTTCACGTTTTTGTTATACTTTTAATGTTTAAAAATATTAAAAATATTCTTCAAAAGAGTTCTTATATATAATATGATATGTTTTGTACATATATTATGGAAACTATGACTTTATCTCAATGTTGTGTTGAGTTATATATAAGTAATGACTTTATCGTATGTTTTGCTCAAACCTCAAACGAAATTTGAATAAAAAATGAAATTTTTGCAAACATTATGAGTGAAAAAGTGATTCTTTCAGTGACTAAACTCTCGACGAGTTTCTCATTTAATTTTTTGTATAAAAAGGAGAATAATCTGAAAAATTCGTTTTTCATTCCTTTGATTCTGATTTGTGACAAAACTGTTCTCTTCTTTTGAAGATTCTCTCTATTATTATAATAATAATGTTTTTTAAGGCCATATATTTTGATTATCACGAGTCGAAGCATACGTTTCACTCTTGTATTCTCACTCTTTCTCTTTCTTAGACTTCTTCTGCTATTTCTTATCTTTTTTCTGCTATTCGTCTGAATATTTGTTTCAAATAGAGATCAGGTCTTGAAATAAGAAAAATTTAAGTCATTTTGCGTTTGTTTCGATTCGAAACACAAAATAAATTATTCGGTAATGTTTTATAACTCGAACCAATTTTTTTTGCCAAAAACAGCCTAAACTAATGGTCGATATAGTGTTTGAATTGAAGGCAACCCTTCGATCTTTGCTCTGACGTGATATACAGAATGAAGTCCTTTAAAAAAGCGATAATAAAATATAGAGAAATATATTTTTTGAACAAAAAAAGTGTCGACCAAAGCAAGTGTTAGTCTTATTGGCAATGATTTTGTTTGCAGTCCATAACAGTCCATAAAACAACACAACTTGACATCGACTCAATTCCTAATACAATGAGAAAAACGAGACAAACATTAGACTATAAAA